>VONZ01001548.1:0-128055 GCA_012976165.1 Labeo catla
ATTAACCAGTAATGACTTAACAAGGAACGGAACAGGAAAAACCATATATGGACACAAGAGGGAGAAACCAACAAAACAGTCCAACGGGGTGGACTAAGTCCAACACTAAGTGGAACATAATTTATAACTGCAATTATTTAATAACAGCATTTCATTATGATCACAGCTGAATTGGTTACCAAGTGAATGAAGTAATGATAAAACATTACAGTTAGATGTACTCAGCATGTATGTAAAATGTTACTTCAGAGAAAGAAAGAAAGAGGGAGAGAAAGCAGTGGTAGATGAGGTCAAGTTGCAGTACATTTACATTTACATTTACATTTATTCATTTAGCAGACGCTTTTATCCAAAGCGACTTACAGGTGGGGAATACATGAAGCGATTTGTCCTAAAGAGGCAAAACGACCTACAAAGTGCTCAAATTACCATATAACAGGCATTGTTCAAATAAGTACAAGCTAGAAAGGGAAAAGAGTAGAATAAATTTTTTTTTTTTTTTTCAAGTAGTCAAGTCAAGTAGTGTCGAAAGAGATGGGTTTTCAGCAGTCGCTTGAAAGTTGTTAGGGAGTTGGCATTCCGGATAGCGGTGGGAAGATCATTCCACCAGCCAGGAACGGTGTAAGAGAATGTTCTGGAAAGTGATTTTGTGCCTCTTTGTGATGGTACAATGAGGCGACGCTCACTGGCGGATCTCAGAGTTCTGGAGGGAGTGTAGATTGGTAGCAGTGAGTGGAGGTAGGCTGGCGCTGAGCCTGTGGTTGTTCTATAAGCAAGCATCAGTGTCTTGAATTTGATGCGAGCTGCAATTGGGAGCCAGTGCAGGGTGATAAAGAGAGGTGTGACATGGGCCCTTTTGGGCTCGTTCAAGACCAGTCGTGCTGCTGCATTCCGAATCATTTGTAAAGGTTTGATTGTGCATGAGGGAAGACCGGCTAGAAGGGCATTGCAGTAGTCCAGCCTGGAGATGACCAGGGCCTGGACAAGAAGTTGTGTGGCCTGCTCAGTTAGAAAGGGCCTGATCTTTCTAATGTTGTGTAGGGCAAACCTGCAAGATCGAGCAGTTTTAGCAATGTGGTCTTTGAAAGTCAGCTGGTCATCAAAGATAACACCAAGATTTCTGGCAGAACTTGATAGGGTAATTGTTAAAGTACCTAAGTTGATGGTGAAATCATGCTGTAGAGTCGGAGTGGCCGGGAAAATAAGGAGCTCAGTCTTTGCCAAGTTGAGCTGTAGATGATGTTATTTCATCCACTCCGAGATGTCCGCCAAGCAGCCTGAGATCCGTGCAGCTACTGTTGGATCATCTGGTTGGAATGAAAGATAGAGCTGCGTGTCATCAGCATAGCAGTGGTAAGAGAAGCCATGTGCCTGTATGATGGGCCCCAGTGATGTAGTGTAAATGGAGAAGAGGAGGGGTCCAAGAACTGATCCCTGAGGAACCCCAGTAGCCAGATGATGTGCTTTGGATACCTCCCCTCCCCAGGCCACCCTGAAAGACCTACCAGTGAGATAGGATTCAAACCAGCGAAGAGGAATCCCTGTGATACCCAGTGATGAAAGGGTGGACAGGAGGATCTGATGATTGACTGTGTCAAAAGCAGCAGAAAGATCCAGCAGAATGAGTACTGACGATCTGGAATCAGCTTTTGCAGTCCGCAAGGCTTCAGTGACTGACAGTAGTGCAGTTTCAGTTGAGTGGCCACTCCTGAACCCTGACTGGTTAGCATCCAATGAACTGTTCTGCGCGAGAAACAGTGATACCTGGTTAAAAACGACTCGTTCAAGTGTTTTTGCTATGAATGGAAGTAGAGAGATCGGTCTATAGTTATCTATAAGTGAAGTGTTTAATGTAGGTTTTTTGAGCAGTGGGGTTAGCCGAGCCTGCTTAAATGCAGTGGGGAAGGTGCCTGTGAGGAGAGATGTGTTGATGATGTGTGTAAGTGCTGGTAAGAGTGTAGGAGAGATTGCTTGGAGAAGGTGAGAGGGGATAGGATCTAGTGGGCATGTTGTAGGATGGCTGGAGAGGAGAAGTTTGGATACTTCTGCCTCAGAGAGGGGACAGAAGGAGGAGAGTGGGGTGTTAGCTGTGGATGTTGTCGGTATTAGTTCCTGTACGTGTGGAGCCAAGAACTGGCTGCTGATAGTTGTAGTTTTGTCAGTAAAGAATGTGGCGAAATCGTTGGCTGTTATAGAAGTGGTGGGAGGTGGTGCGGGAGGGCAGAGGAGCGAATTGAATGTTTTGAAGAGGTTACGTGTGTCTGGAGCATTGTTGATCTTGATGTGGAAGTATGAGGATTTGGCAGTATGGACTTGAGCGGAGAAGGATGAAAGCAAAGACTGATACATACTCAAGTCAGATGGATCTTTAGAATTGCGCCATTTTCTCTCTGCTGCCCTAAGTTTGGACCGATGTTCGCGGAGAACATCGGATAGCCAGGGTTTAGGAGGGGTGGCCCGTGCTGGCCTGGAAGAGAGAGAGGACATATAGCGTCTAGGCAAGAAGTTAAAGTAGAGCATAAGGTGTCAGTAGCTGCTTCTAGAACTTCTAGAGATGAGAAAAGGGTTGTAGAGGGAAGAGCGGAGGACACTACAGAGGAAAGATGGGCGGGTGAAAGGGAGCGTAGGTTTCGTCTGAAAGTAACACTTGCATGTGTAAATTAGGTCTAGGTGGTTGCCCGATTTGTGAGTGCTTGTAGTAACAAGGCGTTTGAAATCAAATGAAGCTAGGAGTGAGTGAAAGTCAGCAGCATAAGGCTTGTCCAGATGAATGTTAAAATCACCAAAGACTAGAAGTGGAGTGCCATCCTCTTGGAATGAGGATAGCAGCCCATCTAGCTCATCTAGGAATGTGCCCAGTTGACCAGGAGGGCGGTAAATGACCACAACGTGGAATTTAATTGGAGCTGTTATTGTGATCGCATTAGATTCGAAAGAGTTAAAGTTGCATAGCAGAGAGTGGTTAAAGAATTTCCATTTATTAGAAATGAGTAATCCAGTACCCCCACCCCTCCCAGTGTGACGAGGGGTGTGAGAGAATGAGAAGTTATTGGACAGAGCAGCGGGGGTTGCTGAGTCTTCTGGACGAATCCAGGTCTCAGTCAAGCCCAGGATAGTAAGTGTCGAATGTGTGGAAAAAGCGGAAATGAAATCTGCTTTGTTAACAGCTGACTGGCAATTCCAGAGGCCGACAGTAAATGAGAAAGTATCAGTGGAGGAAGTGACAACAGGGCGAAGGTTAGTGAGATTGCGTTGACGTCTGCGTGTGATGTTAGAGCGTTGTGTGGAGATAACCGGAATGTATTGAAAGCACATGATAGAGGTGGAAAGAGGGTGCAAGCAGCGAGTGTATGAAGGGCAAGTTAGAAGAGTACCTAAGTGCGTTGTCGGTTTCGTTGCTCGGTTAAAGTCGCGCAGGAAAAAGTCGCAGGTCTTTACCCTCGTCGGTCTTCACACGAGGAGGCTGAACGAGGAGGCTGAACACGGCGGCTGAACGCTTCCGCTGACGCTTCCGCGTCAGCTTACAGATAATGATTATATACACAAGCGAATGGAATAGGAGTGATAACAGCTGTTGCAACAGTTGCTGTTGCTATCTCCGTGGACAACAGTGCTTCTCCCAAAGTTTGAGAGTGACCAAGCAGTTTATATACTTCACGGTCGCTGGACGCGCCTCCTGACTTAAGCCCAAAGTCTATATCCATGCAAATGCCTCGAATCGAAACTAAGAGCGAGATGCTTCGCACTTAAGTGCCCGCAGGATTTCAGCAATACTAATTTCAATAAGTGCAAACGAAAGTGCTAATTAAAATGAAACAACAACACTGCAAATAGGCAGCGAACGAAAAAAATACTTTCTAGCACTACTTAATAATTTAAACAATACCTATGGCAATAGTGTATTAAGCAAACACTTACGCGCAGTCGCTGTTGCTATCTCCGTGGACAACAGTGCTTCACCCGTATTCTCCAGTATTGCCAAAATCCCAATTTAACTACATTATGAGGGTGCATGTAAACAAAGTTAATGTTGCCAAATTAGCCTACATATTTTTTCTATAGCATAAAATAGTTTTAATAGGTTTTTATATGATAGTAGTGTTCTTATACTGAAAGTTTGATCTGACTTCACACAGTGCACTGCTCTCTGCTCTCATCAATGCATGCACAACTGCACCCAGCCGGCTCTACTGAGCTGACCTTGATGTGCTTGATATAAATTTGCTTTATTAGAAATTAGCGTTTGGTATTTATTTATTTCATTATGTCAGAAGCCTTCACGGTCTGCATGGACGTATTCGGACTGTGAAGGATTCCGCAAGTTGGCGACCCCTGATCTAGATTAAACACAAAAAAAACTTAACACTAATTTCCTAGTTCTCAACACTGTTTTAATAGGTATAATTAAGCAAGTTAAATGCTTTCACATTTGAAGTAGCCATATGGGCATACAATCCCATTTAATTTTAAGGCTTACCTGTTCCTAAATACAAACAGCCCAGCTAACAATTTTTGGTTCCCAGAACATTCCCTCTTGGTTAGCCAGGAAAGTTTTCTTAACGTAAATAGAACGTTCCCTTAGGTTGGAGGAACATTCTGGAAACCTACTGGAAAGTTCCAAGAACGTTCCCGGAACATTCCCGGAACATTCCCCTAACCTACAGGAACATTCTATTTATGTTCCTAGAAGGTTCCCTGAAGGTTCCCAGAACATTCTCCTAACCTCTTCACTCCGATACCGCTGCTGTACATCAGCACTCCCGCGTCCTGTAATAAGCGGCATGGAAAACGGACGGATGTGGACCTCAATAATCACAAACCATGTCTTGTTTTAAACTATTGTTTAATCCTAAGAGCACATTTAACCATCATAAGGAGCATTAAATGAGACTGAATTATCCTTTAATATGCTAAATTTTTTCTTGTTCAATAATATGTAAGATTAGAAGTACCATAACCCAGATTTTGCGTTTATTAAAGCACCAAATAACAATGATTTCAAAATACTAGATTTTAAACTGGAATTTTATTTTTTTACAAACATTAAAAACGAATAACATTTATTTGACTTTGATAGGATAATATTACATTCGTTTTTTACCACTGAATTAACGATGATGTGCTTCTCTCTTTTGGTCAGTACACAAAAACTTCTCCGTTAACATCATGTTTCCTTGAAATTACAATATTTACTCTCGTAAACACAATATTTACTCTCGTATATATATTAATTATAAGTAAATTATAAATTATATGTTATTGGTGTTAATTTGGAGAAAAAACATGCCAATAAATATTTTTGTTGGACAACAGGTTTGTAAACAGGTTCATACACATGCAAAACTGCATCGCACACATGCTACTAGTACATTTAACGATATTCAAGGCTCAGACCGGATTTTGTCGCACTGCACAGTTTTGACCAAACCAGTTCCCGATTGAAGCTCCTCATTTAGCAATATACGAGTTTCACGTCTGCCTTTAGCATGTCACTCCGCACTGTCGCACACAGAAATATGTCAACAACTAGACTTAATCGATCTTATGTCATTCTTATCATGGGGGAAAAATTTACTGGTATATCACAAACGATAAGATATCGCCCATCCCCAATTGCGACATCAAGCTGGAAAACGTGCTTGTCAACCTGTGCACACTGGAAAACAAATTCATTGACTTCGAAGAAAACGCAGTTGTTTTCTTTCTTCAGTCAGCCTCGTGTCTGGCAGGCTGACATTGCCTTTTCATCCCTTATGGATATTTAAATGTTGTATATTGTATATAAGGAGTGTAAATACTTTTACACTTTTTTATATTTAAAATATTTATTATATCATCCCTTCACTTAGGCCCCAATACAGGCTTAGGTATGCTTAAATTTAGCATATTGTATATAGTGTAAATAGTTTTATACATTTTATATTTAAAATAATTATTAAATCGTCCTTCTACTTAGGCCCTATTACAGGCTTGGGGATGTTTAAATATTGTTTATTTAACATAGTGTAAATAGTTTTATGCTATTTATAGTTTAAATATTTATTATATCATCCTTTCACTTAGGACTTAATACAGGCTTAGGGATGTTTAAATGTTGTCGGTAGTTACATGTAATTTGTTTTAGTATATACATTTCTATATTAAGAATATTTACATATTTTTATAATGTACTATAAACAATATATTTATAATAAACACATATGCAGTATACCAATAGCATTGCACTGGTTATATTATTGCACTTAGTTGTAACCGGCGACACAGCACATTCATCTGACATAATGTAAAGAAGCGACTAACGCAAGCAAGATAACAAAACTGACTTTAATTGTAAATCTGGCATGAAATCCTTTGGAAAAAAAAAAATCACAGCAAAACAACCTTGCAAAATATATATGAGAATGGACAAAGGAATTAAGGAAACATACATAAACAGGAACATAATTAGGGTAAAACAGAACTGGTAAGAAGGATCTAATTATCAAATGAAGAAAACAACTGGGAAATCAGGCAAACAGAAAAAGACTAAAATGCAAAGAAACTAAATGGACAGAGACCGTGAAACATAACGAATTATACTTGAAAGCAACCTTTATGTCTAAATTATGTTTACTTCCCCACAAATATATTATAAATGGTTATACAATAAACGTATTAACGCCACATCGCTTCAGCACATCCACCACAGAATATTTGGTGAAAATAAATGGAAGAATACTGAATGTGTGGAGACCTCCTAGCGTCTATATAGCTTATGGTGTGATTTGTGCACATTTGTTCAAAATAGGGTTTATTTTTCAGGTTCAGTTCAGGTCGCAGTCTTTATGTCAGACATGTTAGGTACGGAATTACATTAGTGCTGCTGTCAGATAAAGGGTCCAGTGTTTTGTTGAGTACTGTGGGTGCAGGATGAGTGCAGCTTTACCGAACAGGACCCGTACAGGACTCTGTTAAACGTCGCAAGAGAAAAGGCTGTACAACAACAGGCTGTCCCGTGCCAGACTATTGGTGTAGTGCACATTTTGTATACTGGCGACAATGGCAACGGTACAGAAGATGCTGGGAGTGACCTTGGAAATGGCAGAGAAGGCTGTTAAGGCTACCTGCATCCTCCACACTCTTCTGAGGCCAAATCTGGCCGAAGACCATCCACATGCAGTCATGCACCATCTGAATCCAGTGCCAGGACAATGAGACGTATTCACAGAATGAGCAGCAACAACTCCTCTAGAGAAGCTATGATTATCAGAGAGAAATTCACCCAGTATTTCTCATATAACCAGTGCAATGCTATTGGTATACTGCATATGTGTTTATTATAAATATTTTATAGCACATTATAAAAATATGTAAATGTTTATAATATAGAAATGTATATACTAAAACAAATTACATGTAACTACCGACAACATCCCTAAGCCTGTATTAAGTCCTAAGTGAAAGGATGATATTATAAATATTTAAATTATAAATAGCATAAAACTACTTAAACCATGTACAATACACAATATTTAAACATCCCCAAGCCTGTAATAGAGCCTAAGTAGAAGGACGATTTAATAATTATTTAACATAAAATGTATAAAACTATTTACAGTATATGCAATATGCAAAATTTAAGCATACGTAAGCCTGTATTGGGGCCTAAGTGAAGGGATGAAATAGTAAATATTTTAAATTTACAAAAAAAAAGTGTAAACGTATTTAGACTATTTATACACAATATACAACATTTAAATATCCATAAGTGATGAAAAGGCAACGTCAGCTTGCCAGACACAAGGCTGACTGAAGAAAGAAAACATCTGGTGCAGTGCCATGGCAGGACAACAATGTCTGATTTAACAGTATGTAAAATTTAAAAGTTAAAAAATAAACACCTAATACACGTTAAACTTCCCTCTTTCACGTATCATGCGAGGAAGGGGTGAAGGAAGATGATGGTGAAATGTGAAGTCTTTATTATACTCCACAAGTATTTCAAAACAGGTAACTCCACAGGAGGAAGGTAAATACACACATACATTGACAAGACCAGACACCAAACACTGAACAGAATGCAACTTATAAAGACAGGTGATAACGATGAACTTAATGAAGGCACAGGTGATACAAGGTAACCTAATGAAGACTAAACAAGAACAGGAAACAGGAACAACCAAATATGGGCACAAGAGGGAGAAACCAAACTAAACGGTCAACAGGGGTGTGACAGCCTCATTGCTTTGTTTCAGAAAAACAAAAAAATTAATAATCAGTTCAGTTGTTTTAAATATGCAATCACATGTATTAACGATTGAACATTTATAGAAATTCT
This sequence comes from Labeo catla, assembly GCA_012976165.1. Classification (NCBI taxonomy): domain Eukaryota; kingdom Metazoa; phylum Chordata; class Actinopteri; order Cypriniformes; family Cyprinidae; genus Labeo; species Labeo catla. The sequence continues at coordinate 8,318 of VONZ01001548.1, forward strand.
GTGGTGGCTAAGGCTACATATGAAAATATTTAGTTTAAATGTTTGTAGTTTATTTCTGTTTTCGGCAAATTGCTTGTTATATTAGTGTTTTTCTTTGCTAAGTTTGTATTTATTTATTTCTTCCGTTATTCACCTAAATAATTATGCTGTGGTGTTTTAAGTGGTTTATGTTATACTCTTTATGCACACTGAAGGGGAATGACGAGAGCACCTAGTATTCTTTACTAGAGTGCAGGCTACTGAATAAAACTTCATGAAAAAACAAGCAAAAGTATGGGTTTAGAATATTCTTTATTATTGTGGTTTGTTCATTTTAATGTTTAGAAGTCAGTACTGCCAACAGTAAAACACGACCAGACAGTTTTAGTTAATTCATAAATCATTAATATTTGTCAGTGTGTTGTTTATGTTTGCTGAATTATAAGTAATGGTTTACCACTGTTCTAGTTCACTTCACGCTGACAAATAATAATCCAGCTAATATTGTTTTTACTTTATAATCAGTAATCCACCAACAGGAATGAGGGAAGACACAAAGCAACCAATAGCATTGTTAGATGGCCTGAGATGTGTACTGCCACAAGCCTGCCACACGACTATAGCAGGTTATGTGTGTTTTTCCAAGTAAAAGCCAAATGTAAACCTTAAGTTAACACTCCATGGTGTGCCATAGCCAACCCTCATATGGCTCTCAGTTGTGTGCCGTCATCTGGGCCATATACCTCAATACAAACAGGTCATCTAAAAGAAAATTCTTTCCAATTCTAAAGCCACGGCAAAAAATACATGGTGAAAGTTTGGCCCATATGTGACCCTGGACGACAAAACCAATCAGAAGGGTCAATTGTTTGTATATATAAACTATATAAAAGCTTTCCATTGATGTATGGTTTGTTAGTATAGGACAATATTTGACTATTTGAAAATTAGGAATCTGAGGGTGAAAAAAAAAATCAAAATATTGTTCTTAACAATGCATATTATTAATCAAAAATTAAGTTCCCCTTCAGGAACTTGAGCTGCGTCAAACGCTATGGGGAATGCCTTCAGCGTGAGCACGCTCTGAATCACATGTGTAATCAGTCCAATGGAGAGGCGAGACGTCACGGGCGGGTGATGTCACAGACCAGGAAGCTTAAAAGCATATGCGCCGGAACCGGCATTCAGCTTCTGTCATTCAGCGAAGCGCTCTGTGTGTGTGTCTCTCATGTTCTGTTTTTCAGTGCCAGTTTGCACTACTTTTGTTTCAGACCACGATGTCTGATAAGGCGAAAAATTCAGAAAACAAGCCACGTTACAAGCGGTGTGTTCCTCCCTGCTCACGTTACATCCCAAGCAGGGATACAACGTGGTTTGCTTGGGAGCGGATCACGCAGAGTCGGCTCTTGAGGGAGCCGACTACCCGCACTGCGAGTGGCTTTCCCTGCGTGCTCTCCGCTCCCGGAAGGCTCTCTGAGGCAGAGCGGCAGCTGCACTCGTGGGGTTCGCAGCTGGATCTACTGGAGGGAATGGAAACGGGTGACCCCTTATCTCCTTCCTCAACCTGTAGATCCGGGGCCTGTTCTCGGGGATCGGAAGCCCGCTCTGCGGTTTCTTCCCCCATGGGAACGGCCTCGATGTTACGCATATGTTCCTCCGAGGAGGTTGATGTTGACAGCATCGAGGAAGCCCCACATTCGCCACAGTATGAGGAGCTATTGGAGGTGGTTACTCATCTGGTAGCTAAGTTAAACATCGACTGGCCCACCAAGAAACTAGCTGAACCACAGCGAAGCAAATTAGATGAACACTTCCTGCGTAATAAGTCACCTCCTTCTCACCGGAGCCTGCCATTTATCCCCGACCTCCATGCCGAGGTATCAAGGTCGTGGGGTAGACCATTCTCGGCCCGCCTCTTCGTCCCCGCTTCTGATTATTATGGTAATGTTTTTTGGATGGCAGAGAGCGGTTATAGAACAATGCCCCGGGTAGAACAGACGCTCACGAGCTATCTGTCTCCCAATTCGGCATCATCTCTAAAGGCTCCGGTCTTACCCTCCAAGCCAGTGCGCACAACATCTGCATTGGTGGGTAAGGGATACTCGGCAGCAGGTCAGGCTGGTGCTCGTCTGCACACCATGTTGCTGTTGCAGGCATACCAAGCCGATCTGCTCAAAGAGCTAGACGATTGTGACGAGATTAAGAAAGATGACATCTCAGAGTTTAGGAGAGCTGCTGACTTGTCTCTTCGCGCCACCAAAGAGACCGCCCGTGCCATTGGGTGGTTCATGGCAGCTATGGTGGCAGCAGAGAGACATTTATGGTTGACCCTGTCTGACATGAAAGAGAAAGACAGGGTCTTCCACCTGCTGGGAAGGAGCAGCCCCAGCCGAGTACCAGCTCCTCGTACAGGGTGTCTCAAAAACAGGTCCCTCTGTAGCGGGACCAAGACCAGCGGTGCTCGGAGTCAGGGACTTCTAAGTTGAGGCCCGACCTGAGGGTCGTGCTGCAGGCTAAGAAGTCCTTGACAAAGCGGCCCTGACCGTTATGGTCCAGGACCACTGAGGGCAGCCCCTACAGGGGAAGAGCAGGGTGCACCGCATTCCACGGTGTTCGTCTCTCCTCAGTGCCCTCAGGAGATCAATATGCTAACCCTGCCAGTGTTCCAGGGCGCAGTGGTCTCCGGCGAGCCTACACCTCAGTCTCTTCCGCCTGGAAATGTAGCGGAGCTGGGGAGCTCGCCACCCCTGCGGGGGTCTCTAGAACAGTTAGTTTGGTTGGTTCCTGCTGGAGGGCCGTTACAGGACACCGAGCTAGCAGTTCAGACAAATCCAGAGGCCGGTCTCGAGAGACTGGTTCCCTTAGTAGGTTATTTGGCAGCGTGGAAGCTACTGCCAAATGTATCTGCATGGGTCCTGCACACTGTAGAGTGAGGCTATCGCATTCAATTTGGCACTCCTCCGCCTCCCTTAAACAGGGTCTTCCCCACTCTGGTGGGTCCCGAGCAGGGTCTGGTACTGGAACAAGAAGTAGACACTCTCTTGAAGTAGGAGGCCATCGAGGTGGTTCCTCCTCACGACAGGGAGTACGGGTTCTACAGCCTGTACTTCATTGTTCCCAAGAAGGATGGATGCCTGCATCCCATTTTAGATCTGAGGCAGTTGAACCGCTCAGTCATGCAGCTGAAGTTCAAGATGCTGTCTGTCAGTCAAGTGGTGTCACAAATAAGGTCAGAGAACTGGTTTGTGACGATAGATCTAAAAGATGCTTACTTCCATGTCTCCATCCTTCCTCAACACAGGAAGTTTCTGAGATTTGCTTTCAGGGGCGAAGCATACCAGTATCAGGTTCTTCTGTTCGGCCTAGCACTCTCACCCTGCACTTTCACCGAGTGTGTGGATACAGCTCTGGCTCCGCTGCGACTCCAGGGCATCCGCATACTCAATTACATCGCTGATTGGTTGATTTTGGTTCCGTCAGAGCAGATGGTGGTTCAACATTGAGATGTTGTTCTCGTTCACATGAAAGAGTTGGGGTTGAGGCTGAATGCCAAGAAGAGTGTGCTGTCTCCATTACAGAGAACCACTTATCTAGGCGTGGTGTGGGATTCGACCACGATGCAGGCACGTTTATCACCTGCTCGGATCAAGTAGATTCTCACTGCAGTCGCAAAAGTGAAAGAAGGCCGGTCACTCACTGTAAAACAGTTTTAACAGCTGCTGGGTCTGATGACAGCTGCGTCCAATGTGATACCTTTTGGCCTGCTGTTCATAAGATCCCTACAGTGGTGGCTCAGGAGCAAGGGGTTCTCCTCAAGGGGAAAACCATTTTCCATGATTAAGGTCACACGGCGATGCCTACGTGCCTTGAACATGTGGAGGAAGCCTTGGTTCCTGTCTCAGGGCCCGGTGTTGGGAGTTCCTTGTCGCACCGACGGATGCGTCCCTCACCGGTTGGGGAGCGATCATGAATGGCCACCCTGACCATGGTCTGTGGAGTGGTCGCCATCTCATATGGCACATCAACTGCCTGGAGATGCTGGCCATTTTTCAGGCTCTAAAACACTTTCTCCCGGATCTAATAGGCTGACATGTGTTGGTGCGTAACGACAACACAGCGGTGGTCTATTACATCAACCACCAGGGAGGTCTGCGTTCGTGCCCCTTGTACAAGCTGGCGCACCAGATCCTTGTGAGGTCCCAGGGGAAACAGCCTCAGGGGCCACACCTCATAGCTTCCAGTCTCTCAACAGAGGTTGTTGAGACCCTTCTCCAATCCAGAGCTCCCTTTATGAGGAAACTGCACGCCCTGAAGTGGAGACTCTTCACTTCATGGTGCGGACACCGCCAGCAGGACCCAGTTAACTGCCCAGTTGCTACAGTGCTGGAGTTTCTGCAGGATCTGTTCTCCGCAGGGTTAGCTCACTCCACCCTGAAGGTCTACGTGACGGCTATTTCGGCCTACCACGCCCCTCTGGGTGGCTCCTCAGTGGGTAGGAATCCGCTAGTTACATGGTTCCTCCGCAGTGCGCTGAGGCTGAGGCCTCCGGTACGACCTCAGGTCCCTTCTTGGGACCTCGCCGTGGTGCTAGAGGCTCTTTGTAGGCCCTCTTGTGAGCCTATAGAAGAGTCTTCATATCATCATCTGACTATCAAGACTATCCAGGCCTTTTGTCCTCCTCCCTTTCAGGATTCGGACCAGCAGAAGCTTAATTGTATGTGTCCAGTTCGATCGCTGGACACGTACGTCCATAGAGCTGCCGTGTGGAGAAGGGCGGACCAGTAGTTTGTTTGCTATGGTGCCCCTAAGAGGGGTCTCCGTGCTTCCAAGCAGACCCTCAGCTGCTGGATCGTGGATGCCATCACTCTAGCCTATGAGTCTTCGGGCCTTCCCTTTCCCTTGGGGGTCAAGGCCCACTCTATGAGGCATAGCTGCCTCCAAGGCCTTCCTGTCAGGTGTCCCAATGCAGGACATCTGTAACGCTGTGGGATGGTCCACGCCCCTAACTTTTGTCAGGTTCTATGACCTAGATCTGCGAGTCGCTCCTGGCTCTTCTGTCCTTTAATCCTAGCACACACACTAGGCAGGGACTTGGAACTATGGGGGCGTGGCCATATCGTTTCCCATAGCGTTTGACGCAGCTCGAGTTCCTGAAGGGGAACGTCTCAGGTTACATCTGTAACCCTGGTTCCCAGAAGGGAAAGAGCCGCTGCGTCTCGGGCCAGACTTCCGGCATCCCTGCGAGCATTCGCTTTTTCCTTAATGTGCTTTTAAGCTTCCTGGTCTGTGATGTCACCCCCCCATGACGTCTCGCCTCTCCATTGGACTGATTACACATGTGATTCAGAGCGTGCTCACACTAAAGGTGTTCCCCATAGCGTTTGACACAGTGGTTACAGACGTAACCTGAGACGTTTTGATATATTTACCATACACAATTTACAAAATATCTTCATGGAACATGATCTTTGGGGCAAAGCATACAATATGGCGGATCGGGCGTGTCGCAGCTCAGCTGCTCCTGGGCTTAGTTGACCTAGTAACAAACTTAGACTAAAACCTATGATTTATGAGACTGTGGATGGTAAAATAATAGTAGAAGATGAATTTATTGATTTCCTCTTGGGTAAAATAAAAACAATGAGCTAGTAACAAATAATTCTGGTTGCTTCGAATACTTTTGATTCTGAGTGGATTGAGTCATCGAAAAAACTGCTGTTTGAGCTCTGTCCGGACACTAAGCCATGGTGCATGGCAAGTAAAGGCAGTCAGAAAGATGTAAATAATATAAAAAGTTGCCTAAAAGTGCTTAATGAGTGTGGCGAAAACATTCCCCGATTTGTGTCACACTTTTTGGACGAATTACCACCTGCAACATTTAACAACGTGGATGTTTCAAGCCTGCTCAGTGAGATGGAGCGCCTGCACAGTGAGATTGCAGTTAAACTACAGGCGGATATTTTGGGGAAGATCCATGTGCTGCTACAGCGATCATTGATAACAGAGTGTCCAATGTGGAGAGGCAACTAGACACTAGTCGTAAAGAAGGGCATGGTCTGGATTCACTGTGTGAGCTTAGAAATGCCTGCGATGGAGAAACAGCAGGTGCCCCCACTGTGGATTGTGATATGGGCCTGGAGGTGACTGCAAGTGTTGCGGGATCTTCAGCGGCAGAGGAGTCTACTTCCATGACATTGGAGGAGCAACGGAAATGATCCGTATTGACGTTGACTGGTGTTTTGCGGTACAGATAAGTTGCTCTAGTAAAGAGTTAATTATCCTTAATGTTTATGCACTATATGAATGTCAACAAAATGAGGACGAATATTTAAATCAACTAGCTTTTATTAGTTCTTTTATTAATGAAAATAATTTTGCAAGTGTTTTTGTAGTTGGTGATTTCTATGCAGACCTTACTGACAAATCTTCCATGTTTGCTAAACATATGATGCATTTTTGTGTTGATAATAATTTTAAGTTATCTAGTAAATTGTTGTTACCTATGGACAGTTATACTTATATAAGTGAAGTCTGGCATACAACTTCATGGCTTGATCATTGTATTAGTACAGCTGAGGCTCATGATACTATACAGTCAATGAAAATTTTATATGGGGAATCTATATCTGATCATGTACTATTTTTAATGTTTGTTGAGTTTGAAAGTCTACCTGAGATGAGTTATGAGTGTAAGAGGGCTGCTTTGGCAAATTAGATTGGTCTAAACTTACAGATGAAAATATTAAAACGTATTATGGGAGAACGGACACTCTGTTGAATAAGGTGGTATTACCCAGAGATGCAATCATGTGTACAGATGTGAATTGTAATGATATTTCCATAGTACAGCCCTTTGTGATATGTATGTTGATATTCTTAGATCTTTGTATCAGGCTAGTGGACCATATCTTGTGAAGCATTTAAAGCATGGGACATAGCTGGTAGGCCCAGACAAGGACCACTTATGGATCAGAAAAAGTTATCCAATTGCAAGTATAAATATGCAGTTTGTTATATTTGTGAACATGAACAAGTGATGAGAGCAGATTTAATGGCCGAAAATCTACTTTGCAATAATGTGAATGCTTTCTGGAAGGACGTAAGATTAACAAATAGGAGCAATGTGACTATATTGTGAATGTGAATATTACCATACTCTATTGAGGGTGTTTCTGGACATTAGAATATAGCAGAGTTGTGGAGAAAACATTATTCTACACTGTTTAATTGTGTAAAGAGTGAGCCATGTAAAGTGGAAGCAATCTCTAGTTTGGATACAGGGAGTATCAAGTGTTGTGATTTTTTTTCTTAGAGACCAGGAGACGTTTTGGAAACCTTGAAGCAGAAGTTTCTCTTTATTCAGATACTCGCTGCGTAGCGCTGCAGTCATCAAAGTCATCTAAGGCAGTGATACATTGTAGTTTATATACATTTAGGGTGCAGTGCTTAGATCTGGAGACAAAGCACCTGGGTGACAACCCCAAACAAAGCATGCAAATGAAGTATTCAGGTATAGCAGCCTGCACCATTTACACCAGTCCTAATCCAATCATCATAACTACTCAAAGACTGGGCAGAGGTACCAAGAGCCATTACAAACAAAAGGTGAACATCTCAGTAATCTGGCTCATTTGACTTACAATAAGAGAACAGGAACTGGCAGGAAACTCTTGCTACAAACTTTGCTTGAGAGAATAATTTGTCTGATAACATCATATTTACCTTAAATGCTAAATACAATATATTTCACCTTAGTTTATTATGTGATGCTATGTCAGAACATAAGATCAGCATATTTTAAACAGATTCTTAAATTTGTAATCCTACACAAGCAATAATTAAGCTCAAAGATAGTAAAACTGTTGGCTTATATCAAATCACTGCTGAACACCTGAAACTTGCGAGCCCTGGGCTTGTGGTGCTTCTCGCAATTTGTTTAACTGGTTTTATGATAAATGGGGTGCTTCCAGAGTCTATGTTGTCAGTAACCTTGTTGCCGGTTATTAAGGATAAGGCTGGAAAGGTAGGTAGTTTGGATAATTATAGACCCATTGCTTTAGCAAGTGTTGTGTCAAAGGTTTTTGAAAGAATCCTATTAGACCGATTAGGCATTTATCTTGATACCACAGACAATCAGTTCAGCTTTAAGGCGCACCATAGTACTGATTTGTGTATATATGCTCTGAAGGAAGTAATAGAAAGAAAAAGAAAAAAATCCACTGTTTTAATTGGCTTTATTGATGCTTTTAAAGCTTTCAATAATGTTAATCATCAGAAATTGTTCAGTAAACTAAAACAAAAAAACAAAGGCGTGTACCTAATAGCATATTAAGAATTTTGACATATTGGTACACTAATCAATGTATGCAGATAAAGTGGGGTAATTGTTTCTCAGATACATTTAAAGTAAGTAATGGAGTGTGACAAGGAGGCCTGCTTTCACCAGCTTTTTTTCATCAGCTGTGGAGTTTACAGCATTAGCCATTACAGTTTAAAAAATCTCATGTAAATGTATATGATATTCAAAATGTATATGATATTCTCTGTATTACTCTGTTTCTGTGTGTTGCTGTGACATGAAGTGAAGTCGATGTCAGTGATGGAGGTAGCTTCTGTCCTTCTTCAGACTCCTGCTGAAATTCAGATGGATGATCTCATACTGTGTGTAACAGGTGTGGAATGTAAAATGTTCATTTCTTATATAGAATTACACAAAAATGTTCACAAAGTATATCTGATACGCCTGTTTGTATGTGTATCTTCCCCTTTAAATTTCTACGGCAACATTAATCTTGATTTCCTGTCCTTGCACCTCCTCTTTCCGCACTGTCTACACATGGGAGAGGTTGGTTTCTGTTAAGCTCTTATTAATCTTATTTATCTTTAAAAATCACTTTATAAGTTAGTTTCCTATTTATTTCTAACTTTATTTTTCATGTATGTTCATGTGTTCATTATTTTCATGTTTTCATTTTAATCAAGGCTGTGATTGATTTTGATGTCTTGTCGATGCATTTGAAGCATGTGTTTAATGCGTTGCACTTTCCTTTAACAAAAAAAAAGAAACGAAGGGTGAAAACACTGTTTAACGACCATTTTATGTTTTATCAGGTATGCTGTCTTGTCACTGATTTGTAAATTGATTTTATTGTTTTAAAGTTTTATTCCTTGCCCTCTTCCCTTTCAACACTGTCTCCACATGGGAGAGAAAAGAAAAGGGCGAAAACACACTGTTTAAAGTCACATCACATCACATCATATCACATCCTTACCGGCATGACCACAGTATAAAAGGGTGCCGGAAGAACACGTCATCCACTTCTTTGTCTGAAGCTCATATCCGAAGCATGGCGAGGAAGCTAGAGGACACAGAGTCTCATTCCCCTTCTCAGGGAACCATGGTTACATATGTAACCTGAGACGTTCCCTTCCAAGGGAACTTTGAACTGCGTCCTCTAGAGGTCGCTTTGGGACATGGTATACCCACACTGCCATGCTGAGGTGAGTGCATGCCATACTAATGCGAGCACTAAGTACCAACTCAACCAAGTCAAGGACACTTTGACGGCTGTCAGTGACATCATCCCCTTTAGCCACAGGCCTGAGCTATGCACTAAAGAACCTACCTGTAAAGGGCTGGCTTGAGGAAACCTGAGCCCAGGGCAAGCTCAAGGCTTGGAATCAGAATAAAAGGATTCCTTTAAGGAGATACTGCCTGAGTATCAGGGCTGACATAAACCAATATCTTGTCCTGTCACCCAGAGGGCTACTTTCTGCTCTAGAACTACCCGAAAAGGACACACATGGACAGTGGGGCCCAAAACAGACCGGGGCCTGAGCCAACTCAGAGAAAGGGGACAAGGCCAGCATCGTGTTAACCTTAAAACCATGAAAGGTTTTAAAAAGGTGCACAAAAAGCTTAGCATGCATACCTAGCATGAATATGTTTTTTAAAGAAGTGCACAGAGAACTAGTGTGTGCACTTACCATAAATATGGATTTTAAAAATACTGTTCTAAAAAGGTCACAAAGGCCACAGCAGGCCAGGGACTTAATGTGACTGAGATTGCTCAGGAGTAGCAGGGTACTCAGCTTAGTGTCTGTCACAAGGGCGGAGCTCTAGATCATAATGCTCACTTCTGTTTCTCGAGGAGAGCTTTTGATTTGGGAACAACGTGCTCACAGGCACCCTTCAGAAGGGGAGCACCACCACGTTTAACCATGGGAGGAGCCCAGTAGAAAGGCAGAAATGGCACCTAATAAGGCTATAGTAAAGGGCCTCAATACTCAGAAAGAGAAGGCAACACAAAGAGGGAAAACCCTCAAGAACAAGGGTAGCACTACCAAGCTCAATCATACAGGTATTGTCAGAGATACATCAGTAGAGTTGGGCCCAGGTAAGGAATCCGGGACCTAAGCAAACTCAGAGAAAGGGGACGAGGCCAGCATCATGTCACCCTTACCATAAAGGATTTTAAAAAGGTGTGTAAAAGGCCTACCATAAAAATGGATTTTAAAGGAGTGCACAGAGAGCTAGCATGTACACTCAACATAAAAATTAATTTTAGACTAAGCTCTAAAACAGAACTCACAAACCGAGAGGGGAGTTCTGTTAAGCCTGACCATAAGAGCCAAGGGCGTAGGTTTGGTTTTGACATTGGTGGGAAGATAAACCCAAGCACAAAGAAGAGGATGACGTGTTCTCCTGGCGCCCTTTTACACTGTGGTCACGCTGGTTATGGCATCATAGGCTGTTACCAGCCGATGTCATTGTCATGTTTAGATGTATGCTTCAGACCCCGGTCTCGCAGAAGGCGTTCCCTTCAAAGTGACATCTAGAGGACGCTGTGTCTCGTTCGCTCAAAAGGAAATCACACATATGTGGTACATGGGAAGGATAATAACCTGACAGAAGCAGGGGGGATGAGTCTGAGTTGACCATCTGAAGAAAAGTTCATCTAAAAAAAAGTTCAGAGTATAGATTTTGTCATATGGCCCCTGTGAAGACATTTATTGCATTGACAGTAAACTCTGTTCCAGCACAAAACCTTTGGCCATGTCATATCTTTTGATAACACATTGGCAGGGCCGTACCCACCACTGAGGTCCCCGAGGTCCGGACCTTGGTATTTTTCCGATGAACGTTCTAATGTGTGCAATTATTTTCAGCGAAACACACGGGTAACGTAGTTGCAGGCATGTTCTGGCCGCATATATATGATTTTAATTATTTCAAAGGTCTTACAACAGCTAAATAACCAAAACCCACAACGACATATGATAGAAATGTTAGGTGAGAGGTGGTGATGGAGATGAGAGAAGAAATGCAGGTAGGCCTGCAGTATGGGATTAGCATTATTACAACCATGGTATTTCTAATAACCACAGACATTCATGATCTTTGTTAATTACAGTGGAAACTGTAGGCTCAATATAGCAACACCTCAAAAATTATATATATTTTGTCATAATACTTTTAGTAAAGAAAAATATTTTTGGAAATACAACTGGTCTGTTTTAACAAGACATTCTGAATGCTGATATTTCACTATTTCACGAACAGATCTGGGATTTTTTTACTTTTGTTTCACTCTTTGTCAGTGTTTGCACTAGAGCTGAAGATCTTTGCCCGAACTTGGGCTTAATTAATATCATTTTACAAGGGCTCGGGCCGGGCTCGGGCTTGTGCTCCGGCTTGCGCGGTAAATGAGCGGTCATGTGATGCGTTTCGATTAGCGCGAGAAAGATGCGAAAATGGATGCTGAGGAGGTGAAACGGAGGCTTGCTTCTGGTGATTACGTTTTGGCAAAATTAGCCAGATCAGTACTATGCATCCCGGCCAGTCGCAGCAGCAGTAAAAGGGTGTTCAGTGCTGCTGGACGCACCATCAGTGAGCGCAGGACCGCGCTGAAACTATCTTAATTTCGTTATTGCCAAAAACCCATCTTAATTTAGAACTTATGTTAATTTAATTTGTTAAGAAAGAGTCTTTTTTATTGGCGCATTGGCCTATTTATAGGCGAAGTGTACGCCTATTTAGAGTGCTAAGATGTTACAATGTTACAGAGGACTTATTATATTTCTTTGTTCCAACTTCCAAGTGGCCTATAGCCTACGTTAGTCATTAATAAATTATGTTAAAACATGTATAAATGACTCATTCTTGACAAAAGGCAAAAGAGCTGTGTGCTTGCGCACATTTGAATAATATCGGGCTGTAAACGGGTTCGGGCTTTTAAAAAGCTGTCAATCAAAATATACTTGTCGGGCTCGGGCCGAATTCTGTCGTGGCCCTCTCGGGCCTAACTTTTAAGGCCCGATTACAGCTCTAGTTTGCACGTTTCATACATACTGTTTCATTAATTAAAAATAATCCTTGAAGTATTTCTTAATTAAGACCATTTCTGTTTAGGATGTTATTGAGTATTATTAAAACTAAACAAACTATATCTTTTCTATTTCCAGTTTGAAGTGTGGATCATCCATTCCAACATTTAATCTGATTCTCAAGTTTAAGAATCTGTTATCTTGAAAAATAATTTATGCTACTACTACCCACTGACTTGGTTTTTATGCCTATATTGTTATCCAATTTACACTGACCAAAATTATAAACGCAACACTTTTGTTTTTGCCGCCATTTTTCATGAGCTGAACTGAAGGATCTAAGACTTTTTCTATGTACACAAAAGGCCTATTTCTCTCAAATACTATTCACAAATCTGTCTAAATCTGTGTTAGTGAGCACTTCTCCTTTGCCGAGATAATCCATCCACCTCACAGGTGTATCAAGATGCTGGTTAGACAGGTGTACCTTAAGCTGGCCAATAAAAGGCCACTCTAAAATGTGCAGTTTTGTCACACAGCACAATACCACAGATGTCACAGAGCTGTTACCCGTAACTGAATGTTCTTTTCTCTACCATAAGTCGTTTGCAAAGGCGTTTCAGAGAATTTGGCAGTACATCCAACCGGCCTCACAACCACAGACCACGTGTAACCACACCAGCCCAGGATCTCCACATCCAGCATCTTCACCTCCAAGATCGTCTGAGACCAGCCACCCGGACAGCTGCTGCCACAATCGGTTTGCATAACCAAAGAATTTCTTTGGCAGAACTGTCAGAAACCGTCTCAGGGAAGCTCATCTGCATGCTCGGCGTCCTCATCGGGGTCTTGACCTGACTGCAGTTTGTCGTCATAACCGACTTGAGTGGGCATATGCTCACATTCAATGGCGTCTGGAACTTTGGAGAGGTGTTCTCTTCACGGATGAATACCGGTTTTCACTGTACAGGGCAAATGGCAGACAGCGTGTATGGCATCGTGTGGGTGAGCGGTTTGCTGATATCAACGTTGTGGATCGAGTGGCCCATGGTGGCGGTGGGGTTATGGTATGGGCAGGCGTGGTGGTCACACCAGATACTGACTGGTTTTCGGACCCCCCCAATACAGTAAAACTGCACATTTTAGAGTGGCCTTTTATTGTGGCCAGCCTAAGGCACACCTGTGCAATAATCATGCTGTCTAATCAGCATCTTGATATGCCACACCTGTGAGGTGGATGGATTATCTCGGCAAAGGAGAAGTGCTCACTACACAGATTTAGAAAGATTTATGAACATTATTTGAGAGAAATAGGCCTTTTGTGTACATAGAAAAAGTGTTGCATTTATAATTTTGGTAGTGTACATTTAAGTTTAATAAATTATTTTACTCTTTCACTCACTGTTCTCCCTTTATCTCACTCTCAATCAAGCACAACTCTCATGGTCTCATTTAGTCATGCTGTTCATTCACACTATTTCTATCTCTCTGTATCTCTGCCATTAACAAAGCAAACCTTTGTTTTTAACATTAATAAAAGTTCAACAAAAGATTTTTGGTGCCCTGGCAGACCTGGTGAGGTAGAAATACTCTAAAACAGTCAGAAAAACACAAGAGTAAACTTTGCACTTGGTTCAAGTCCAGTTTTGTTTACGTTTTTTAAGTATCCCTGGTGAAAAAAACAGCAAATGCTGGTAGGTATGTTTTGATGCTGGGATGCTGGTTAGGTATGTTTTGATACTGGTTTAAGCTGGTCCTTTGCTGGTTTATGCTGGTCATGTTGCTGGTCAAGGACCAGCATGAACCAGCAAAGGACCAGCATCAAAACATACCTACCAGCATATGCTGTTTTTTTCACCAGGGATATATTTACATTTTAATTGTTGTTTTCTTTCTCGCTTAGATGATGGAACAAAAAGCAGCCAGGCCACAGTATCTGAAATGAAAACATCTATTGAAATGCCTCTGCAATATAAGAGACTTGGGATGGAAAAAATAGCAGAAGAACCAGAAGATCAGCGATCAGCCAGAGCTGTACTGTTGCCCCTCAGGGGATTGATTTATAATCTACTTAACGTTCTGATGTAGTTATAATTGATAATTTTTCTGTTCTAAAAATGTCATATATTCTGTTGTTCAATAGTTTGGGGTCAGTAATTTTTTTTAAAGAAATTATTTTTATTCAGCAAGGATACATTGAATTGACTGAACTTCTACACTGATGCACAAAAATCCTATTTCAAATAAATGCTGCTCTTGTAAAAGCATTATTCAAAGAATCCTGAAGACATAGGATCATCGTATCATAGTTTCCTCAAAAAGATGAAGCAGCACAACTGTTTTTAAGACCACTGATGATAAGAAATGTTTCTTGAGCACCAAATTAGCATACTTTAATACACTGAAGACTGGAGTAATGGCTGCTGAAAATTCAGCTTTACATAGGAACATTAAAATATCAGAAAACAGATATTTTTAATTGTAATATTTCATAATTTCCCTGTATTTCTGATCAAATAAATGTAGAGTTCTTTTAAAGACATTAACAAATCTTACTGACCCTAAACTTTTGAACAGTAGTGTTTTTTTTTTTTACGTTGCTGTGAATAAATGAAAGTATTCCGAATTTATGACTCTAAATTTATTACTTTTACTTTCAATGTGTAATTGACAGTATGCATTAATAGTAATACTGTGGTATTCTGCAGGTACAAAGTAAATGCAAACTAATTTTGTTATTTGTTAAGGTAACAATGGCCATTCAAAGGTTTATGCCAACATTTCCTCTAAAGTGTGGGCATACTGTGGGGTCTACTGTGGGGTCCTAGGTACATACTTTCGGCCACTACACTACTTAGAAACCCAAACTAATGTTGTTATATGTTTAGGACCCACAGAGCACGCTCACAAGGCATACTTTTGGCCCTACAGTATGCCCAAACTTGCCCCACTGTGCCCACACCCAGCCCACAGTGTAGATACTGTGGGCATGTTAATGGGCCCACTCTGCTTTGTGTATGCCAACCCACACGGGGTCCCACACTGTCTCACACGGGCCCCATAGTGTGGGGCCCAAATGTGCCCTGCATTTCATGCCGGTATCGGGACCCACAGCGGGCTGCCCGCACACTAGATTTTTTTGCCTGCAGTGGGCCCACACGGCCCCAAACGGGCATGTTTGCTGGGAAAGCTCTTACTAATACATATTTGTTCTCTTGCTAATACATGCTATAAACATTTTCTTAATAAATGCTTTAAAACAACAAGCGTGGTGTCTTTTTTAATAAACCACTTTCTTAATAAAGCAAATCCAATACTAGTGTTATATAAAAAGAAAAGACATACTTGCAACAGGACAATATTATGCATATTTTCCTTAATATATTTAAATACATTCTACAGTAAATGGGTACAAAGATAGAATTAAAATTTTTAACGAGAATGAGAGAAAGCAATAAAGTGGTATTTGGAATGGAAAGAAGTAATGTATTGACTAACAAACAATACATAATTTACTTAATGTGCCATTTCTTGTAATATCTATATTGGTAAATGCAAATATTCAGTACTATGTGTTGTGAATTGTGATTGTGATTAACTTAATTATTAATTGGCATATCATGTAATTAATTAAATAAAAATTCATTGGCAGGCATGTCTTACACTACAACAAAACAATCAGGTTTATATACTAAATAATTATTCAAAACATTCTGTTTGCAATATATTAGTATGCACAGGATTTATAAACATTAAGAATTAAAAACAAAACATGAGTTTATAGGCTACTAGCAGTTATATTCAGGGGGCTGTTTGGTATTGGTTGTCTGGCTGTGTCTCCTGTTGATGGTTTGAGTGCAGGATCTGTACAACGTATTAAAACATGGACATGGTCAATTTAAAAAAAAACAAAAAAGCAATATTTAAATAGCATAATTTTGTGTGTGACCCATTGGCTCACCTGTTGTGACTTCTTTCTATAAGATTTCATTTCTGTGTCAGAATATGCCACAAAATGGATTACTGTGTAGATTCTGAAACGAAAAGAACATAGTACATTGCTTTATCTGTCTTTTTATCATTCATTTATCTGTCTCTTTATCAGTAATCATGATTTAATTACCTGTGGTAAAGCATTGCAACAAACTGAATTAAGAGCAATAATGCGAAGCCCAGTAGAAACATCAGTGCAATCGGATCTATGAAAAACACTTCTGCTGTGGCAAGAGTCCCATTGGGATAGACTTTTGGGATCTTTATGGAGACTGTCTCACCAATTGCCTGAAGGAAGAAAGTTGTCACCAGCCAAAGTGCATTGCAGAAGAAAAAGACTAATGTAACCTGTAAAAAAAAAAAAGGCAAAACACACTCAAATCTTTACTGTTCCAAAGCACAGCAGGGGCACCTGCAGGATTTCATCTGAGGGTATGCACAGATGTTTATATATTTATTTATTTTTAAAAACAGCAGTTAAATGTTTGATTCAATATGTGTTATTATTAGTGGTTCAACAGATCACAAATCTCACTGTTGGGATCACATTACAGTTTTTGAACCACGGATCAGATCGTTTTTCGGAATATTAAAATATTTCTATTATCTTGCTTTCCATTTAAAGCCAAGTACTTCAATACCACAACAAATAGTACTTGATTAACTAAGAAACTTTAAACATGTCTAAAGAGAACAGCCAGTAAATATAAAAACAAATACACAAATTAACAGAATAGGCTACAAATAAAAGAAAGAAAATTACAGAAAGGGAACATCTCAGTTACGTATGGTAACCCTCGTTCAGAGGAAGAAGCAGATGACGTGTTCTCCCAGTGCCCTTTTATACTGTGGTCACACCAGTAATGACATCACAGGCATTCACCGGGGAATGTTACACCAAAGGCGTTTCCCATAGTGACCGCTAGAGGACGCAGTGTCTCGTTCCCTTCTCAGGGAACATCTTGGTTACTTAAGTAACCCTCATTCCCTGATGGTTGGAATGGAGAGGTTATATTGTGTTGACACAGATGGTTTACTTGAGAGCCTGAATCCTCACTGTTTAAGCGAAAATGCCAATGAAAATTGGCTAGTGAATTTTGCACAATGCATGCACCCGGGTATCAAGAGGTGCATCCACTCATCAGATTTTACACTGAGGAGCCGAGAACGTGTCCCTGGCAACCAGTAATGGTTTGAGGTTGTGGCATGGGGACATAACATTTCCATTACCTCTATCAGGGAACGAGGGTTACTTATATAACAGAGACGCTCCTTATCTGTCACTATGAGTTATGTTGTGTCGACATAGGGGGTCCATAGAAAGCAGCACAACGTGAACCCCGTCACAACCCTGTGGTGCTGCAAATGTTGACAAGCAGCCGCATGTCAAATGTTGTAACCTTTCCAACGCCCCAACGCAAATTTGCTGATCTTGGTGCCCGAAGAGAGCAAAAAGGTGAGTACATCGCTGCTGGAGATAACCGTGCCACTGTTCCTACCACAGAAAATCTTTTCTTAAGAGAATGAATAAGAGAAGACTGCTCCGCCCAGTCTGACTGCCAGGGGTGCTGGAGGATTCTCAACCAGGGTTCACCGTTCGGGGAACTCTACAGGAGGAGGAGAAAGGCACTCACATCCCTGGGTGAGGTGGAATGGTGCAGCAAGTGTGACACTTGCTGGCTCAACACGGAGACTGTAAAATCTTGCGAAGATGTTCAGTGTCACCCAGCCCGCTGCTCTACAAACGCATAGGAGAAGGCTACACTCTGTGTGGAGTAAGCACTCACCCCCAGGGGGCATGGCTCGCCTTGGGACTGGTATGTCAAGGCGACGGCATCCACTATCCAGTGGGCCCACCTCTGCTTGGAGACAGCCTTCTCTTTCTGCTTACCTCCGAAACAGACAAAGAGCTGCTCAGAGCTTCTGAAGCTCCGGGTGCAGTCCATGTATATATGTGCAACGCTCTTACGGGACACAGCAACGCCAAGGCTGAATCTGCTACCTCCAAGAGCAGTGTTTACAGGTTCAACACCTGATTGTGGAAAGGTGTGGTGGGAATCTTGGGCATGTATTCAGGCCGAGGTCTCAGGACAACGTTAGAGTAGGCTGGCCCGAATAGAAGTGTGATGGGTGATGGTTTCTACCACTGCCGGTGGTAGGTCACTTAAGTCTGCTACGTCCCGTCCAGGAGCCATACGTGGAGGTCCCAGAGATCTCGATGTGGGTGCTATATGGTGCCCAGCCCCTGAGAAGCGAGGTCCTTCATCAGAGGGATGTGCCAGGAAGGTGCTGTTGCTAGGAGCATGAGTTCCAAAAACCAGGTCCGGGTGGGGCACGCAACCAGCAAGACCTGTTCCTCGTCCTCCCTGACCTTGCTCACTGGAGGAAATGCATAGTTGCATAGAGCCCGAGGCCAGCTGTGTGCCATGCACCGTGATTGTAGACCTCCCATCAGTGCTGAAATTGAACTGAATTACGTAGCTGAGTAGGACTGTCCGAATGAGCCAGCAGGACGAGTTGGGCAGCGCAAGCAATGCTCATACACTCTGTGTGAGTGGCACCAAAGAGACAATCAACATTCCCGCAAATGCTGCAGCGATGGGAAGTTGTGCTGGATGGCCCAGAAGGCATTGCGTTCTGGCTCATCATGGCAGGACCGGCCAGAGATGCGTGGGGATGCGCTTTGTTCCTGAACTGCGATCTCTTGGCCGCTGACGATAGGGGGCGACGTGGGCAAGAGTGAGGAGGCAGCATGTCACTCACTGTCAGCCCACAAGCCTGATGGCCCGGAGGAAAAGGAAACTGCTCTTTCTTTGAGAATATGGGTACCACTGGCCCTTGAGCCAGCAGCGAAACAGAAACCAAAGATTCTCCACCCGGCCCTCCTCCGCTGTCCATGGCTTCTCCATCTCCGGACTTAGGGGTCGGCAGGGGCGCCAGCCTCTCGTGGTGTCTCAGCATGGAGCAGAGGTGCTCTTGAGGACAAACGGGGGCACCCTTGGCGACACGCAGGCTGAGGTGTGGCTCGCGGCAGCAGCTAGAGGATCACGCCGGGGCAGGATATGCTGAGGATCGACTCAATCTGCCTTTGTTCTGTCTCAATCTGTCTTTGTTCTTTTGTGCAAAGTCCTCAACAGTGTCACTGAATAGTCCAGCCTGAGAGTGTCAAGAAAGTGCAATTTGTTAACATATCTCATCTCGGCTAGGTTGAGGGACCGCGCCGTGACTTTCGTCAGGCTCTTACTGTAACCCTCAGATAGCCCAGAGCACTAGACGACGGTTCTCTGCTTCCCCATGAGGTGCAATCGCAGCACTGACATGGTCATATGCTCACAGTGAACACAAGAACCCCTCATAAACGCAGCTTCAGTGTGCATAACCATTCTTTGTGTTCTTAAGTACCTTGATACTGTTTGTTTTAGGAGTATCACAACCCTCTGGGCCTCTTCATTTAGGAGACTTGGCCTTAAAAAGTAACTTTTGTTTTTATTCAGGAAAATCAATGTAATACATTTTTGTTCAATAATATTTTTTGATTATTATTTAGAATTTTGAGGAATATTTATGATACTATGCAATATTTATGCAATTTTAATGAGCTATTTTTTCCCATTAAAATTCATATATTTTTATTTATTTCATTATAAGCCCAGAGGGTTAATATGATTCAATGAGAGAGCTGTCCAAATGAACATGAATCAATTCAGACCATTTTTGCAAAGATTTTTAGTTCAGTGAAAGAACCGAATCAAAAGAATGATTTATTCATAATCAATGGCATGTCTGGTTCAGTCAACAGACCGAACAAGACACACATATTAAATGCAGAAATATTGTTTGCAGGGCAAACATTTCTCACTCATGTAAGCACAACGCGCACAGCCATACAGCTGCAGGTGCTATTGCCAGAGCAAATTCTTTAAACAACACTACATAAAAAGTACTTTATGCATAATGGCATATTGGTTTACCCTATTTCGTAGTTCTTTCAGATCATTGGCAATTTTTTCCTGTTGTTCTTTATTCTCTTTGAGAGGTTCCAGATATTTCTTCTGCAATTCTCCCCAGAAATCTATTTCATCCTGCAACATGTGAAAAGAAAAACATATCAGTGGAAACTTACTTAATGCTAATATCTACTCAGCCAAACATGCCACAGCAACGCTAATGCATAAAAGCATGACATGGTCAAAAAGTTCAGTTGTTGTTGTAGTTTATACTGAAATGGTAGTTTAGTGTGGTCAAACAGTAAATTTAAAGTAAGAATATGTAACTGACACATCTGTGACAAAGAGCCCAAGGTTTGGCTAGTTAACATGGCTGAGAAAAAAAAAAGAAACATAACCATGCAAAATGTATAATATAATACTAGGGCTTTAAATAGGTTTTTTTTTTTTTTTTTAAATCGCGATTAATCGCACCCTCTTCATGTGATTACCTGCGATTAATCACACACTTATACTGAAATTAAACATATAGTACACAAACTTTTTTTACATGTTTATTTTTGTCATCATTTCACAAAATTGCTATATCCAGCAAAGAGAAACCTCAGAACAGTTTAAATTCAATTTCAAAAGTTTTTAGAAGACATTTAATTTTGCAAACTTTGCCTAGACACCAAATTCAGAATCAAAAGATACGTTAATATGAACTCAGCAAAATGCCTTTCAGGGCTCTATGCTTACTTTTCTTTAACTTGTGCTCCTAATTAAATCAGGAGCACCATCTAAACAATAATCAAATGAAATCAGTATTAACAAAAATAATTTGTACCACTGAGGTGGCACAGAAGAACACAAAAGTGGCTTTAGGTGTATTTTCATATGTTTAATGAGGTTCAGAGGTTGTATGAGTGCAGTCAAATTCATAAACTAGGTTTAGATCAATGTTTTAAATATATATGTTTAAATATATACGTTAAATTATTTAAATAGCTGAAAAGATAGGATACTTTCAAAATGAAACTAAAACTGCCAGTAGAAGGCGCCAAGTCACCGATTTAATTACTGAATCATTCATTAATTTGATTCGTTAGAATGGCTGATACATTCAGGAATAAAGCAAGTGACTGCCTGCATCCCAATGTGCATACTATGCATCCTAAATTCTATGTGACAGTAGTAATTTTCAATACTTTTTAGGGCAGATAGGGTGGATATGCACATTGGGTGGCAGGGATTGTCTTTATGAATGGGAAATTGAATTGTTGACTCACTAGATTCATTTAAAAATACACGTTCATTCATAAATGAAACACCGCTGTGTTTGAATGGAGATGTGCAGCAGCTCAGTTGTGACTTGTTTCAAACTATTTTTGACGAAGAAATAGAGCAAAATCAGGCAATAGTGTTATAGTCAGACAATGTAAGTCACTTAATATTAACTTCTTGTTTATTTAACTACTGTATTGAATCAATATCCCATTTACAAACTCCCTAAAAATCATTAATACCTGTCACTCATCTTGGTTCATCGTGATCTCACAAAGTTCCACTATAATCAACGAAGCTCTCTACACTGCACAATGAATCTCTTATTTACACTCTCTCCACACTTTGTTTATTAAAGGATTCCTGAGATATGTTTGTGATACATTTCTCAAAGCTGCAAAAACAAGTAGAAACCGTTGAAGCTCCCCTCAACGCAAACACAAATATGCTGATCGGGTCAGTCGCACCCACAGTGTATGCACACAACTTTGCGTTTCTCCAAAGTGCCATCCAGTTTTCTTTTAAAAAAATTCCGCCTACCAGAGTTACTTGTGCTTGCGCCATTGTAGATGCTAAGAGTGATAAACTCCTGACCCCCAATATCATCTGCATGACGCAAATTACGTTAATGACGCACCTTTGTGTTTCAGTAATTTATTTGCTTTAAATTATTTTAATGCAATAAGGATTTTGTATTAATCATCCGTTAACGCATTAACATTGACAGCCCTATATAAAACACACACACACACAACACATATCCATGTATGACAATGCAAAGATTTCTTGTCTTTGGGATGAGCTGGAGCAGACTTTACATTGTCTGTCCAAAAAAAAAAGTTTCTTTCTAATTCTTTCTAAGTTTTATTCTAATATTTTATTGAGGCGCCTTTACCTTTAATAAAATTGTGCGTTCATTTTGACATTGTTTTGACAACATTATGCAACATCACAATGTTTATTTCCATCATGAGTTGTATTCATTTTTGGCTGAGGTCTTGTATTGACAATGCAAGAGTCAAACTACTCTGTAAAGTCGATTCCTGCATATCCTAAAGACTTTCAGTAGGGTTATGGTCAGGACTCTGTGGTAGCCAATTCATAAATGTATTAATTCACAGATTTGGGTCCAATGAATCTTGACATTGCCATCCTGGAATATTTACGTGGTTACATGGTTGTTTAAGAAACAGACAGCTACACACTGCATCAGTTAGGGTTAAAAGAATTGTTGCAAACCATATCACATGCCAGAAACATATTAATTATAGCAATCATCATCCAATCCTAGACTCTTCAGTATTTGCTTATTTAAAACCAAATGGTGATTTTTTTTTTGTTTATGCAGCGTAATATATAATGTGTAATATATATGTAATATATAGTGTAATATAATATTTCAACTAGTTAGTCTTACCGAATGGAGTGTAGACTCATCCCAGGGAAATTTCTTCTGCAGATGTTTAATCCAAGGGTCTGGAAATAAACATATATTAATTTTAATGGTAGTCAAATTCAATAAGTCTACCTAGAATATTATAATATAAAAGGGAAAGTTCACCCAAAAATGGAAATTCTCTCATGATTTATTCACCCATAAGTTGTTACAAACCTTTATGAAATTCTTTCTTCAGCTGAACACAAAATATGATATTTTGAATAATGTGGGTAACCAACCAGTTTCTGGTCACCCGTTGACTTCCATAGTAATTTTTTATTCTATTTATTATTATTATTATTGTTGTTGTTTAAAATACCATGGCAGTCGATTGGGTCATTTTTGGGTGAACTATACCCTTTAAGTTTGGCAGTCATACTTACTTTGATGAGGAATAAGCTTGTCCTCATGTTCCCTATATTGGAGGAATACAGTATTACTTTTAGTAGTAGTATTAAAAACAATCCTGTATTTAAAATATTTAAACTATAAAATACTACATAGATATATGGAAGTGTCAGTGTGAAATTGTCTGATTGTGTGGACAGGTTTTTACCTTTGTGGTGTGGTTTCCCTATATTGGAGGAAAACAGTATTACTTTTAGTAGTAGTATTAAAAACAATCCTTTACTATAAAATACTACATAGATATATGGAAGTGTCAGTGTGAAATTGTCTGATTGTGTGGACAGGTTTTTACCTTTGTGGTGTGGTTTCCCTATATTGGAGGAAAACAGTATTACTTTTAGTAGTAGTATTAAAAACAATCTTGTATTTAAAATAATTAAGCTATAAAATATTACATAGATATGTGGAAGTGTCAGTGTGAAATTGTGTGGACATATTTTTACCTTTGTGGTGTGGTTTCTGCTGGTAATGTCTCCTCACTCTGCTCTTTAGTTTCCAAGCATGGACATTTGCAGCATGTGGCATTCATTATCTTCTTCTTGATGGTATCGACTGCTGTAGTTTTAGCCTGGCCACCGGATTCACGAGTGCCCCACGAGACATTGTTCATGTTGACTATGGAGTAAATGACTAAGAGTAGATACCCACTGGGAATGCAGATGAAATATAATAATCCATAGACGACCAGTGAGAACTCCTGAGGATGTAAAGCTGCTGTGATGATGTACAGAGCCACCATGCTGATGAGGAACAGACCACTGGGGGTCAGAAAAGTCTGTTGCATCACTAAATCACCTGTGAGATTTGACATGAGAAAAGTAAGTATTTTTCACTCGTCAAGTCATTCAGCTACGTATTTATGATATTTAGAAACCTCATGAAATCCAAATGACAGTTTTGTGGGTTTTAATCAATGTCTATTTCCTTTGAATCCAGGGTTAGATAGTACTGCCATCTTTAAGTAGTCTAAAAATATTGATATACTAAAAGGCTACATTTATTTGATTAAAATACAATAAAAACAGCAATATTTTGAAATATCATTATGATTTTTTAGGCCTTCTATTTTAATATATTTTAAAATATTATTTATTTATTTGAGGGCAAAACTGAATTTTCAGCAGACATTAGTGCTGTATGATCCTTAAGAATTTATTCTAATATGCTGATTTAGTGCTTTATAAAAAAAAATAATAATAATACTTATTGTCAAACATTTTTGCTGCATTATGTTGTAGCATTGTTTATTTTAGCACATATACAGTGGGTATAGAAAAGCATCACCTCCCTTTAAAACTGATTGGAAAGCACTTGGGCCAACCTAAATTGTTTTTAAATGTGCTATACAAACAAACAAACAAACAAAGATACAAACAAAATAATCACATTTTGTTGCTTTGCAGCCTGAAATTAAGACAGACACAGTTTTTGTTTTCTCTAGCTGTTGAACTTATAACCTCCAAGTGAAAGATATAACACCAACATGTCAGAAAAAAAAAAAAAGAATCACTGAGTTGGAAAAAGGATCACCCCCTTTTTTTAACCACCTTTTGCTTTAATTACAGCCTTC
Organism: Labeo catla; assembly: GCA_012976165.1. Classification (NCBI taxonomy): domain Eukaryota; kingdom Metazoa; phylum Chordata; class Actinopteri; order Cypriniformes; family Cyprinidae; genus Labeo; species Labeo catla. The sequence continues at coordinate 33,246 of VONZ01001548.1, forward strand.
AGTCCGCTGGGATATCTCTACTAACTTTGCACATTTAGACTTTGCAATATTTGCCCACTCTTCTTTGCAGACCTGTTCAAGTTCAGTTCAATTTGATGGTGACCGTTTATGGACTGCAGTTTTCAAGTCATTCCACAGACTTTCAGTGGGGTTTGAGGGTGTACTCACACTAGGCACGGTTGCATTGAACTGAGCCAGAGCGCGATTGTCCCCCCTCCCCACTAAGATGGCCTTATAATCTTTAAGACACATTTTGGCAAAGCTCAGTCGTGACTGCATGAGGCCTTTCTTGAGGAGAGGCTTTTTTCCATACAAGCCACATTTGTGAAGAATTTGTGATATTGTTATCACATGCACACAATGACCACGGCTTCCTGCAACTGCTTCAGAGTTGCTGTAGGCCTCTTGGTAGCTTTTCTGACCAGTTTCCTCCTTGCTCTTTCATCCAGTTTGGAGCAACGTCCTGATCCAGGGAGGGGTTTGTGTTGTACCAAATACTTTCCACTTCTTAAAAACAGACTTCACTGTGCTTCTACGCACTGATAAAGCCTTCGAATTTTTTTGTATCCATCTCCTGACCTGTGCTTTATCCCAGAGATCTTTTCACAGTGCCTTCCCACCCACAGTTAATTGTTTGCGTCAGTTAAGGACTGAAATGTTCCAGGTAAACGGCTTTCATACTGAGCTAATAAAAACGACCACAGCTGAAAGTCAAACGGCTTTGTCTGCCATTGAGAAGGTGATAAACTAAACCTGACTGAGTTTTTTTTTATTTAACTCATTTTTAGGAGGGGGTGATCCTTTTTCCAACGCAATCATTCTGTTTTTTTTGTTGTTGTTTTTTTCTGACATGTTGGTGTTATATCTTTCACTTGGATGTTATAAGTTGCACTGAGTAAATACAGCTTGAGAAAACCAAAAGTGTGTCTGTCTTCATTTTTGGGCTGCAAAGCAACAAAATGTTATTATTTTAAAAGGGGGTGATTCTTTTCTTTTCTGTTCGACTTAATGCGGTGCTGCGCAGACCAATCGGTGTATGACATCAAAGTACCCATTCACCGATCGGTCTGCTCAGTGCCGCTTTAAAGGAGACCTATTATGCCATTTCTTACAAAATGTAATATAAGTCTCAGGTGTCCCCAGAATGTGTCTGTGAAGTTTCAGCTCAAAGGCCCCACAGATTATTAATTATATCATTTTGAAAATGCAGAGTCTGAGTGGAAGCAGAAACATGCTGTTTTCGTGAATGCAAATGAGCTGCTGCTCCCTGCCCCCTTTTCCAGAATAGTGCTGTGCCATTAAAGCTTAAAACTCAGATACTCTGCCAAAAAACTTCAGTTTGGTTTTGATTATCATGTCTATCAAGCTGAAATCATGTGTTCTAAACCATATTAGTTTAGTTTAAACTAATGATACAGGGTTTTTTGAGCGCACACATCCAAAGCATATGGCATGTGAGTACTGAACTAAGTTCTCTTTAATATCTTACTGCTTAAACTGTCAAATACACACAAATTTATTTTAAAAACACACAGGAGTTACTTCACAGATAGTTATGTCTGTGAAGGTAAACAGCTGGGAAAGAAATGCATGTTATATTAAATCTGTGTGGCAGCAGTGTAATATGTAGTAAATAAATCAATAAATCCACTGCTCTCTTGTCTCCTCTGAGGCTTGGACTCTTAACATGGTCAAAGCTAAACATGGTCAAAACCCCTCTAAAACCAGCCTGCTGACCAGCTATGACCAGGCTGGACGACCAGCTAAAACCAGCAGGTGAGTGATTGAGACAAGATAGGCTACATTTCAGTAAGTTGTACTGTATCTTTTAACATACCTTCTGATGTTCATGCATGTTTATTTTGCACTATAAACTTATATTAAGTAGAAGAGACTCGCACTCCACGCTGAAGCGGCTAGCACAAAGCTCTTTGCAATTATTGGATGGGAGGCGCTCTACAAATAACTTTGGTGAAGGGAAAACCACTGGCAACTCTGGCTTGAAGTACCAGTGAGTCATAGGGTCAAACAGAACCCACGTTAATGGTGCAGCATTAATGCATTATTATTACATTTTTGGTAACACTTTCTATGAAGCCCATATTTATAAAATAGTATAAGGGTATTCTTAAGGCATTATATATGTCAAATATAATATATTATAATACTGATGTATTTGTGGTCAACTTTTAAGAGTATGATCATTTATAACATGCAACGAACACCATATTAAATCTACTTCATTTATAATGGACTATATCATATCTTGACATTGTTTATTTAAGATCTGCACAGTATAATACATGTTGTGAGTGGTTAGGTGTTGAGTATTATTTGAGTGTTTCCTGTGAGGCTAATGGTAATTTTGATGTGAGCTAGTTAATACTTTCAACTGAAAAATGCAGTGTTTATGTATTATGTCCTCTTATGTCAACTAACTGTCATTAGAGTGTTAGTAGACTTAGGTTATGGTTAGGGTAGGTAGAATGTGAACATACTTGCAAAGTCACTTACAATCAGTATGCCTGCTAGGGAACCATCAAAATAAAGTGCTACAATCTAACTGCTATTGCAATAAAAATATATCAAAGCAAATGTGTTATATTACACATCTGATATCTGATCTTGTGGTTGTTTGAAAAAAAAAATGTTGTTATTATTATTACTTATAAGTGGTCTTTGACTAAAGTAACATAAGTAACATGGCAAGATATGTGTCACACCCCTGTGGACTGTTCTGTTTGGTTTTCTCTCCTGTGTCCTTATTTGGTCTTTCCTGTTCCGTTGCTTGTTATTACATCATTGGTTAATCACTCACACCTGTCCTTGTCTCATTGGCCTTCCTATATAAGTTTTATTTAGTTCCTTGTTCAGTGTCCGTTCTTATATTGTCGCTAAAGTATTCTGAATGTTAGTTTATGTTGTGTTTGTGTGTGGTTTCCCTGCTGTTCCAGTTTGTTCCAGTTCCCCTTTGGATTATGCTATTAAAGCATGTTTTTATTATCTCCTCATCCCTGCTCCTCCTTCCCACACACGATGCGTGACAATATAGATCACTATATATAGATCTATAGATATAGACACTTATAATACATTATAAGAAATATAATCAATTGTAAGTTAAGTGGATGCAACATGTTCAATGTGTGTTGTAAATCATCATATTCTTAAAAGCTATAACCACACGTGTCTGACACGTTTTTCCACTACCTGTTAATAGGATATAGGTCTTATGTGTCTGCTGTAATATGTATTATAGGGAAGTAAGATGAAAATAAAACTTTCCTGAAGATAGTCTGTTCCCTTTAGAGATACATTTTTATAAACCTGCACCCCAAATTCAGTATTTAGAATCTTCTTCTAATATTTCGAGCACCGCAAACAGTGAGTTTGCTCTGCCTATACAGTGTTTTCTCTGCTGACAGATCGGTTCTCTCCTATTTTCATCTGTCTTTATCGTGGCCCATCTCTGGCCTCTGTTAACGTCCTATTTCCTCATATTTCTAGGGGTGAAGCATAGGGGTGACACTTAACAATTCTGTTTATGGCACATTGCGATTGGGTTTACGCTGTCAATACAGAAGACAAATCAATGCTCTGCTGCACCTGCATGATGGGCCAAAGTATCAGCTCCAAAGTGTTCCGTGTTCTCAACATTCCACACATAAATCACAATGACGATGTTGTGTGAACAACAACATTCACACACACAGGATTGTGAAAAGTTTAAAAACAATTTGTGAAAAATGCTTCAGATACATTTAAGAGTCTGCACTATTTGTATAATCAAATACCGTATTTTTATCTGAAAATGATTATTCACTGTATGTATATATAACTGAATTAAAATGGGAAGTGCTGCCTTGGGAACTAGCTGAAATACTGAGTTTTTTATACATAATTTTAAGTTAACTTTTATTTCAAGTAACAAAAATATTTTTTGTGGTTTTAATTTTAGCATCATTTTTAGTTTTAATTAACAGTAATAACCCTAAAATATTAATTTCTTTCAAAAATCAGGCGTATTGTGTGAACATTGGGAAGGGAAAAAAGAATGAAATCAAAATTGTTTACCTATGATTGAGAGAATTGTTCCCGTCATGATAAATGCATAGAGTGTACTCATGATTGCTGCAACTGTAATCTGTGTGTCAGATTTCAATTTGAAGCACAAGATGAGGTAGACAGTAGGGGGCACTATGGCCAAAACGAGGGCTAAATTTTTATCCATCTTAAAGATGAACACAAAGCTTCCTGCAAGAAAAACAAAAACACTTTATTAGAAATTTTGGACAAATGATAGTCTCCCTTTTGGCATTTTGCAAAAACAGGACAATAAATCTAGTGAACTTTTTTTTTTTGCAAAACTGTACCTGATATCATGAGACAGACAGTGGCAGGGCCCAGGATGGAAGCTGCCATGCTGATAATCTGGTACAAGATGTAAGGTTTTGAGATAGAGCTGTTCCTCTGAGAGGTCAGTTCTCCTGAGCCCAAGAGGTCAATGGTGTTGGCCATGGTAGAGGGTCCCCAGCGTCTGCGCTGATTGTAGAACTCTTTAAAATCCTGTGGAGCGTTGGTGTAGGCATCAGATGCTGCATTGTACTCCACCCTCCACCCCTGCTGCAGCATCAGAGTGCACAACCAGCGGTCCTCGCCTGACATTAGACCAAACAGAGAGTGAATTACTTCAGTCTAGGTTGAACTGATATTATTTGTCAGTGGTTCTGCTTCAAGCAGACCTTGATCATACTGGACGTAGTGGCTGGCTTCAGTGGGTTTGGTTGTGTATCTCTTCATGACGTTGTCGTCCATGAGTGCAGCTCCTCTGAAAAGACTGAAACATCCAGGGCTGCACAGTACACAGCCGAACACGTGCTCTGCAGTCTTTTGTAGCCAGTGGCCTACCGCATATTCAAACTTCTGATACCACACCATGGGCCCTTCAAGCATAGTGAAGAAAATGATCTTATTAGTACATTTCTCACCTTTATGATAAGTAGTCATTAGTGCATATTTAAAATAGATCTTTTCTGTACTTCTAGAGAAGTGGTTCTCACATTTTACAATGTTAGTTTAGCAAAACAGTTATTTATTGTTTTGGCTAAATCATGGCAGGTTTTATTTATTCGTGTCTTGTTTAATAATGGGAATGAAATAATGCAATGTGCTCACGTTTTCATTAAAATTAAGGAACAAATTAAAAAATGTTCAACAATTTCTTGATTCAGGCATGTTACTCAGGAGTAGCCTTCTGTAGTTCAGGACAGATAACAAAGTACGTCCGTGACATGTAGAAATTGTAAGGTTTATTGTGGGAATTATTAAATGTAAATTTCAAACATTTGTATTTGTGAAAAATATCAAGTAATGTGACGCTGCATATCCGCAGATTCCGCACTGAATATCCTTTCACTTTAATGCTCCAACACAAAGTAAACCAACTTTTCTTTCAACTTCTTCAAGTTTCAGCCCATTGCGTGCGCTTGAACGTGGATCTCTTCCAGCTGATTTGCTGCTGGCTGAGACACTAAACGCCTTCCAAGCCGATCTCGAAAGTGAAAGTGAAGTCTCATGTTGTTTCCACCAGCGCAGAATTTTTTTCATCACCATAATTGGTGGATGTCTAAAATATAAAAACAGGCCTGAAGCCTAAAACAGGCCCGAAGCCCAGCCCGCGTCTGAACTACGACGTGAAAATTGGCCCGAAGCCCTGACTCATTTATAAAATTAAAATATTTTGTTGCTGGATGTAATAATGAACATAGTGGTCGTCATTTACTCCCGACATCTGAGCCGCTGAAGATGCAGTAGATTACATTTGTTTGTGAAGGGAATGCGGCTCCTGATCTACACATATCCGTCTATGTTCCCACGAATCATTCGTGATCCAGCTTCACTTACAGCATAAGTGAGTATAAGGGGTTTTTTTAGAAATCTTTGCAATCGCCTTTCCTAATAACATGCTAGTTAGCAAGTTTAGCGGCTAAACATGGCTAAATGCAGCTAAAGTAAACAAGCTCGTCACTCCATGGAGAGAAGAGAGGGCCGGGGCAAACAGAGCTCATCTGGATTCAAAGGAACAATCCCTCAGAATGGGATGATTTTTGCAGAGCTCATTTTGACAAGGTAAAAAGGGTGTTGTTTTACACAACCATTGAGAATTTTTAAGCTTGTGGAAAATGGGCATCCAATGACCCCTTTAAAGAGTAGCACGTAAAATGTACAATCTTTCAGACTTTATATGTAGTACAACAACAAGGCTTTGGTAAATCTCCTTATTACGACATAAATGAGTGGAAAAAATAATGTGGGTGGCAGCGATGCGTCGCTGTAAATAAATACTATGCAACCTCTTAACTAGTATGGAGGACGTTTTTTTTTTTTTTAAGTCATCTACAACAGAGGTCCACAACTACCGGGTCGCAACCCACTACCAGGCCGTGGAAGAATTGCTACTGGGTCGTGAGAACATTCTTGGGAAAATGTGTATAGATATGATGCTCTATTATTTATTGTGCATAAATGATTGTTATAATTATTCAATATTTTTGACTATTTCTTGTTAAATTAATAAATAAAAGACTGCTCTGATCTGCCTTTTATCCTATTAGGGCTTAAACGGATCACAGGTTATTTACTTAGAAACAATGGAATGACCAAATAATCCAAAACAATAAAATTATCAAATAATAATCTTTTATACTTAATATCTATCCCAACCTGTGCCTGTTGGATGAATCCTGCCACAGGCAGCCCCAACCTCTGGGTAGAGTTTAAGTCTGTCAATTAGCAGCATGACTGCAGCTGGCTGGAAATCAGTATCCCCATCCAGGGCCAAGACATATGTATTCTCACTCTCTTTCTAAGAAGCATTGAAAACACAGTATCAGCCAGGCTCTTCATATTTTACTATATTACGTTCTAGAAAAAACAGTAATGAAGTCTAAAGTCAAGCCACCAACCTTCAGTCTCTTCTTGAGGGTATCCAGTTCTTTACCTTGCTCAAACTCTTTGAAGTACTGTCTGTTAAGTCTCCAGCCAAGAATGTAATACATGTACATTATCTGTGAACCCAGATGATTAGTGAATTTTTGGGTACAAAACATCTGTAGCTATGTTTTAACTGGATCTCTAATGAATACCTGAGACCATCTTTTTTTGTGACGGATTAGTGTCTTGTCTTTGAGGTGAACCATCATCAAATTGCCATTAGGGAGGGTGTATTCCAGCCGACCCCCATAAGGGGTGTTTATGATCTTCTGGGGTGGTGGTGCTGCCTTCGGCTTGAACTTACATGGATCCTCTTCACTGAAAGTGCTAATGTAAGCAAAGTATTGGTAGATTAGTTTTTGCACATAAGCGCTCAGTAAAAACAGATATAATTAGGGAAGATTCTTACATGTATACTTCTTTAATTACATCCACAAGAATTTCAGCATACTCATTTGCATGTCTTCCATTATCAGCATCCTTGAAAGCGTCATCAAAATAAATATGGAATTCAAACTCGACATCATTCTCAATATAACCTTGTTCCATGGTCTTGGGCCTATATTTATCGAGCCTGGGAGTAAAAGAAATAGTATTGCAATTACAATTCACCTGATATTTTAACAAGTTGAGTAAGTGTAGTCTATATTTACCTGAACATAGAGATGATTATCTTCATCATTTCATCATAGGTCTCGTGCCACATTGTGGCACACAGAAACACTTTGACGGTTTCTATTGACCTGAGGAGTAAATTAAATATTTATAAAGTCATTTCATATTAAGAAATCCAAAAGAAAATTTGGTCTTTCTCAGTTACTGGTTTTGGAAGAATCAGATGAGAGAGAATCTCCATTTGCTCTCCTTTTAATCTCACTAACTTTTTGGAGAAAGAGCTAATACATTAAACAGATCTCATTTGTAATTTTTAATGTGAACACATTTACTGTGCTTTGATTTAGAGAGACTCCAATAAGACAATTAATAAATAAATATTAGACAACAAACAATACATTTATTATATTATATTTAATTATTAGTGTTTTTAAAGATGACAACAACAAAATGTAAATGGTAATAAATGATTATTCTTGCATTTATATTTTGACATTTTAAATAAATAAAATATAAAAATATAAATGTAAAAAAATTATAATTCAACATGAAATATTAAATTCTGATTCGGATAATAAAAAAATCTCTAATATTGGCTGATACAGTATCACACAAAAGTGAGTACACCCCTCACATTTCAGCAACGTTTTTAGTATATCTTCTTAAGGATCAATACTATAGAAATGAAACCTGGATATATTTTAGGGTAGTCAATGTGCAGCTTGTATAGCAGTGTATATTTACTGTCCCCTAAAAATAACTCAACATACAGCCATTATTGTCAAAACAGCTGGCAACAAAAGTGAGTACACTCTAAGTGATAACAGCACTATGTCATTTAACTATGCAAAGCCACATGTCCTATTTATCATGTTCATGTTTTTGTCTGCTTGACAGGACCATACAAAGTTGTGTATCTTGTATAAGAGAAGTTGAAATTTGGTGCTTTGAGTACAATTCTCTCATACTGACCACTGGATGTTCAACAAGGCACTTCATGGCAAAGAACTCTGAAGATCTGAGAATTACAATTGTTGCTCTCCACAAAGATGGCCTAGGCTATAAGAGATGCAGTAACAACCTAAAACTGAGTTACAGTACTGTGGCCAGGGTCATACAGAGGTTTTCCAAGATGGGTTCTATTCAGAATAGGCCTCGCAATGGTCGATCAACGAAGTTGAGTACAGAACCTGGCTTCAAAATACAGATGCATGAGTGCTGCCAGCATTGCATTAGAGGTTACAGAAGTAGAAGGTCAGCTTGTCAGTGCTCAGACCATACGCTGCACACTGCAACAAGTCGGTCTAAATTGGCATTATCCGAGAAGGAAGCCTCTTCTGAAGCTGGCTTACAAGAAAGCAGTTTGCTGAAGACAACCTGTCCAAGAGCATGAATTACTGGAACCATGTCCTATGGTCTGATGAGACTAAGACAAACTTGTTTGGCTCAGATGGTGTCCAGCATGTGTGGTGATGCCCTGGTGAGGAGTAGTGAGAAAATGATACAGTCAAGCATGGTGGTGGTCTGGGGCTGCAAAAGTGCTGCTGGTAGTGGTGAGCTCTGGTTCAGTGAGGGAAACATGGATTCCATTATGTACTGTACATTTTTTAAACTGCCAAACGGCAGTTTTCCAACATGATACTGGCCCCAAACACACCACCAAGATGAAAACTGCTTTGCTGAGGAAGGTGCAGGTGAAGGTGATCTGACCTAAACCCTGTTGAGCATCTATGGGGCAACCTCAAGCGGAAGGTGGAGAAGCACCATGTGTCTAATATCCAGCAGCTCCATGATGTCATTATAGAGAATTTGAAGAGGATCCCAGCAACAACCTGTGCAGCTCTGGTGAATTCCATGCCCAGCTGTTTTGACAATAATGGCTGTATGTCGAGTTATTTTTTGGGGACAGTAAATATACACTGCTATACGAGTTGCACATTGACTACCCAACAAACATGAGACGTCCACCCGACGTGCAGATCATGTCTATATTCCGACAAAGACGTTGAAATGACGTCGTTTGGACGTCGTTTGCTCAGTGGGTACTCTAAAATATATCAAAGTTTCATTTCTATAGTATTGTCCATTGAGAAGATATACTAAAATGTTTGCTGAAATGTGAGGTGTGTACTCACTTTTGTGAGATACTGTATATTACTGATATATGCAACTATTCTAAGAAAGTTAAAACACTTACCTCAGATTCTTAATTTTCTTTCTGATTTCAAAACGGGTGTTCAGCAACATGGACTGTTCCATAAACGCTCCTTCATATGTGGGTCGCACAAACAGATCTTGTGTTCTTTCTATTCGATGGATCTTCAGGTACCAGATGTAAACTGTACTGAGCACGAGTCCCAACCACCAGCTCAGAGCAGAACAGCCCAAACAGGCCAGTCCTCCTATCTTCATGTGCACCACAATGTCCCTGGCATTCAGAGTTCTTATAGCATCATTCAATATCAAACGCAACCATTCGTCAATGGATTCTGGCTTAAAGTTCTCAAGACAGGTAAAGTTTTGATTAGACTCTGGAAGCCTGACCATAACTGGAACCAAAAATACAGCCAAAACGGTGATTGAGGCCATGTACATGGGCAAGATGAAGCAACGGCGCAGGGCATGCATCTTACACGCCACAACTGCAAACCAGCGGCACAAGGCAGAGGATATAATCTGGATTGCCACCAATGAAACAACAACTGTTTCAAAGACAAGTTTGACTGATTTCCATTCCTGACCTGAGAGAGGAACATAAGCGGCAACCACAGCTGATGTAACCAGGATTCTTATCAAACTGGAAATGATGCAGACCACATTACGGGACTGAGCGATGTCTCTGGAAATGTCCTCTAGAAATGACACAGCGAAAAGCGTGCTGTAGTTCTCCCACCAGTTCACAGAAACACAGATGGCCCCCACAATGGCAAGGCCAACTGATATTTTTATCTCCAAGGAACTTTCGAATACCAAATAATTGATCACAAAGAGCACAAAACCTGTGATGATTAAGACAATGGAGCATAAAGGGGGGATTATAAAACGCTTCCTCTCTTTGGCAAGGCACTGAGCGACCACCTGGAACACTGCAGACAGGATGCACACACTGTTTAGGATCATGACGTTAGTGACGATGTCAAAGTGTGGCATGGCTACTATTGTAAGAATTGCAGCACCCAGTGCTACCAGGAACTCAACACACAGAACCTATAGGAAAGTCAAATAAAAAAGAAAGGTTAAGGCCATCATAAAGAGGTTCTGTGCTGCTGCACTGAAAAAATGGACGTAAAAACAATTTTCACTTAGAAATTGCTAGTAATTATCACTACAATACAGAGAAATGGCAAGTAACACATTGAATTAAACATCAAATTTTGAAGTAGAAAAACATACTCTTTGTTTTATTAACAACTTCAAAGAATTTTTTGGCCTGTTCACATCTGTTCATTAATACTTATGTTTGCTTACCAAAAGAAGAGATTTTCTCGAGGGCATGGTTCCACTCTTGAAAATGAACTTCCATGTGCTCTTTAGCAGAAGGAGAACACTCGGCCCAACCAGAACGAAGCCAATGCAAAGTAGGACGGTCGGTTTTTGTTCTGAACACACAATCTCAGTTTGATTGTTCCCAAATGTTATCAAAAGCAGAAATGATGTCTGTAAAGACAAATAAAAAGAGAAACTTCAGTCTAGTCATTTTGTAATATTCAATAGCTAAGTGGACAATGAAAAGTGGAAAATAAAAATGTACTGTTAATTTACTCACCCTCAGGACACCTAAGATGTAGATTACTTTTTTTTTAGAACAGTAAAGATTTTAAGGTGAAAACGTTCATAAAAAGCCAAAGTCAATGGTTTTTGAGAATTACCAAAAAAAGCCTATCACAAAACAAGAAAATGTTTTCATTTTATTTTAATGTTTTAATGCTTTTCTACTGAAAGACCTACATGTTGGATGACCTGAGGGTGAGAAATTAAGAAATGTATTCTTTTTTTGTTGGATGAACTATCCCTCTAACTGTTATCCCATCATCCATAAAATGATTAGCTAATAATAAAAAAAACAGCTCACTTTACTGAGCAGCACAAGGATGAAGACAAGTACGCCAACAATGGCAGACGAGAGCCATTTAAAACACTGCACACTTTTCTTTGGCTTCTGCTCATCTTGAATGATTGGCACTTCTCTGCACACATCCCAAGATTCGCTGTTTTGGAAGAAAAAAGGCAATAGCTTACTGGAATAGTGAAAATTCACTTGACTGTGCAATGTTAAAGATGTTCATTGATAAATAAATAGTGATATCATGCAAGAGAGGTTGTAGAAAAATATTTTTTATATTTATGAATACATATTTATTTGACTATATTTGGTTGGGATGGTTGACACCATTGCTCAATAAAGCTGGAATTGTGATATTTTGACTTGTAAATAAAGATAAAAAATAGTGAAATAAATCATTGGTAATGTTACAGTAACAGGCTAATAAAACATAATATTTAATCTTGAATTATTCATCATATAATCACTGCCAACAGGTGGCTTTAGAAAAACAGCAAACGGTGGGCAGTATGCTTTTAGTAAAATAAGTATAGGAGGAATATGTAAAAGCCATTATATGTGCCAAACTTCCTGCTGCCAGCTGGTAGCGCTATGACTATAACTGAATATTGGCAAAAATGCAATTAATTTTGGTGAAGAACAATAATAAACATAGCTGCAAGCAGCGATGAGTGGGCCCAAGCCATCAGCACCATCGCCAACCCGGTCGCATCAGGAGAACAGTGCCCAGAGGTCGAGATTTGGGTTGAAAGATATATTATCCTGTGACTCCATCCAGTGGTCATCCTGGGTATTACAATCTTCATCTATTTGTTAGATTTTCTGATAGTTTTAATTTTTTGGTGGCCTCTGTACATTATTAATTTATTAAACTAGATGAGTAAAGTTTGAGAACAAACAAGCCTAGCCTGAGTTTGAAGCAGTTGTAAAAGTACGGAAGCAGCTAGCATGATTTAATACATTGCTTACATGATTTAACATGTTGTTAACATGTTTTAGCATGATTAGCTTATTGTTTGTATTTTCATAGGCTGATTACAATGTTGTTATCATAATTTTCAAGTTACTAGAATGTTGTTAGCATGATTAGCAAGTTATTAGCATGTTTCTAGCCTGATTAGCATGTTGATAGCATGTTTCACAAATGATTAACATGTTACTAGCATGTTTCCAACATGGCTAACATGTTACTAGCTTGTTGTTAACATGTTTCTAGCATGATTAGCATGTTGCTAGCATTTTTCTATCATGATTAGCATGTTGCTAGCATGATTAACATGTTACTAGCATGTTTCTAGCATGATTAGCAAGTTACTAGCATGTTGTTGCATGTTGCTAGTATGTTTCTAACATGATTAGCAAGTTACTAGCATGTTACCACAATTAGCATGTTAGTAACATGTTGTTAGCGTGTTTCTAACATGATTAGCATGCTGCTACCATGATTAGCAAGTTACTAGCATGTTGCTAGCATGATTACCAAGGTAATAGCATATTGTTAACATGATTAACATGTTACTAGCACATTGCTAGCATGTTTCTATCATGATTAGCAAGTTATTAGCATGATGTTAGCATGATTAGCATGTTGCTAGCATGGTTAACAAGTTGCTAGCATGTTGTCAATGTAAGTCTATGGGATTTTTGGTGGCTTTGATAGTCTGGTTTACGAAAACCGTAAGCCGGATCAGTTAGAAAAGATAGAGCACACCGAGTCAGACCAGTCTGAAGGTCTGGGCTGAGTTTGGTGGCTCTAGCTTGAAAACTCTAGGAGGAGACAGATACCGAATTTTGGCTCAGAAGAATAATAATAATAATAATAATAATCTTAAATAGTAGATCAGTAAATTGGCTTTAAAATTGAAAAAGTTTATTATTATATCGTGAGATGGCAAAGCGCAGCAAAGCAGTTTTACTCGTCCCAGTCTGCTCATTCTTGGTGATCTGAGTGTCCTAAACGATGTTATAATGGACTATTTTACATCCAGAGATGAAGGATCAGATGATGAAGTTACTAAAGAGGAGGAGTCTGATGACAGACTGTTAAACGCACAGTGTGCAAACAGTTGCGCTGCACTCTTTTTTTTCTTTTTTCTATTTGTGCTATCTAAACAGGTGGGTGATCAAAAGTTCGAAGACTATGCCCATAATAAACAATGTTAGTCTGTTTGTGTAATGATGCAGTATAGCACTCCTTACTTGACAGACAGCTCTCCTTAAACCCGCAAAGTGAAAGTGAAAGCCATTTTTAAAACCATTTTTCTCAAAATTTAATTTCTGAAAATCATAGCTATTTTGTTACGTTCAAGATATAGACAAAATAAAAAAAAAAACAGCTTTCATATGGGAATAAAAACTTATTCGTTTCTTATTTTACTTAAATAATGGGACCAAAATAATGCATTGATCATGTTTTACTAAAACAAACAAAATAATTATTAACAAATATGCAACGACTAGCGGGCATTATTCATATTGAGAAGTTACGATTTATTAACAATGATAAGCTAAATGTATTTTGGAAAATATGGAAGCCTGTATTAGGTCACCTAGGAATGTGATAATTTTTACTTATTTACATTAGTTTCTATACTGCATTATAGTTTCTAACTTTTACGTTTATTTACCTAAATATTATTATCCTGCTTTTGTTTTTTATTTTATTTATTTATTTATTTATTTCCCCCTGCTGATGTTATCACTGTGAACTGTTTGGAATCCCTTTATTTTGTGCATCAGAGATATTTACTTGTAACAAGTATGCCGTACTATTGTTTTCCTTTTGGATTTTGGTTCTGGAAAAACAAATGTTGTATTAAAAACTAAATAAAGTTGGGGAAAAAAAAGAAGAAAGATAAATATAATTAAAGCTGCAAGCAGCGAAGAAAGGGCCCTCGCACCCGGGCTCACTGCCGACTGGTAGCTTTAGGAAAACAGTGAACGGTGAGCAGTACACCTTTAATGTAGTAAATAAAGGAAAAATATGTCAAAGTCATTTATATGTGCCAAACTTCCTGCTGCCAGCTAGTGGCGCTATGCCTGTAACTAAATATTGGTATATAGATGTGTTCAGGCCAGCACTTTTATCTAACATATAAAGTTTGGGGCAGATTGAACATGGTATGTTTGAGTTAGTGCAAAGCATTACACATCCTGTTGGCAACAGGTGGCACTATAATTATAACTGAATATTGGCCAGGACTCTTACCAAACATGTGAAGTTTGGTGCAGATTGGACATTGCATGTTTAAGTTAGTGTAAAACAAGTCATTTCCTGTTGCCAGCAGGTGACGCTATGATTGTTACAAAATTTTGGCCTTTAGATGTGTTCAGGCCAGGACTCTTATCGAACATGTGAAGTTTGGGGCAGATCGGACATTGTATGGCTGAGTTACAACACCTTCTATTCCCATGACGAAACATCAAACTTTGTGAGGGTGCCACGGAAAACTCAAGATCTTCGCAATTTAACATTGCAAGGACTGTTAGATTAGACAGACCAAATATAATGTTGATGTCATTAAATCTCTGGGAGAAGTTTCATACAGCGTAACACATGTCACTTCCTGTTGACAGCAGGTGGGACTATGACCATAACTGAATATTGGCATGTAAATGTGTTCAGGCCAGGACTCTTATCAAACATGTTAAGTTTGGGGCAGATTGGACGTTGTATGCCTGAGTTACAGAAATTTCCTTTTTCTTTGTATTAAATAGCATGCTTTAGCTCTTAGCTAAGTATTGCTAGCATGTTTTAGCATGTTTCTAACATGTTGCTAGCCAATTTAACACTTGCTGACACTTTTTAATATGTTGCTACGAGTCCATAACAGTGTTATACAAGTCACTTCCTGTTGCCAGCAGGTGGCGCTATGACTATAACTGAATATGGACATGGACATGTGTTCGGGACATGACTGATATTAAACGTGTGAAGTTTGGGGCAGTTACAGAAACTTCCTGTTTCATGGCGAAACATCGAAATTTGTCAGGCCGCCAGGGAAACGCCCTTCGACGAAAACTCAAGATCTTTGCAATTTAACATCGCAAATTTGAAGATGATCGGATTAAAACTGTAGGAGGAGTTCGTTAAAGTACGAGCCTGAAAATGGCAAAAACTGCACAAAAAACAGGAAATTCAATATAACTGACTTCCTGTTGGATTTCGGATGTTGTGCCAGGAGACTTTTTTGTAGGTATTGGTGTGTTACATGTGTGTACCGAGTTTCGTACATGTACATAAAACATAGCTTGAGGCGCACTCCATTGAAATTTTAAAGGTGGCGCTATCGAACCATTTTGCCACACCCACTTCTGAAACCCCTAATAGATATAAATTTTCGCCAGGTCTGACAAGTGTGCAAAGTTTCGTGAGTTTTCGAGCATGTTTATGCCCTCAAAAATGCTATTCACTTTGGAGAAGAAGAAGAATAAATGGAGCAATTCCAATAGGGTCCTCGCACTGCAGTGCTGGGGCCATTACCAGGCAAACATGATAATGAGATATATTTTACGTTAATAAAAACTTCTTGTGCTGGTACAACACTGAAAAACGTATGGATATGGAAGGCATCCAGCTATCACTGTAGCTCAATAAAAAGAAGACAATAAACGCACGAGGAATATAAGAATAAAGTCTATTTAATTCTATGTAATGATAATTAGCCTTTATTACATTAGAGCTATAAAATAATGATTCTATGATTAAAAAAAGCCACATCAGATCACAAAAGGAAGGTTATTTCAAACACTCTTCTGATGTTATGAAGTGAGTTTGAATTAAAAGTATGTTATTAAATGTGTATTTTGTTGGACAACATGTTTATAAATGTTCTCATTACACTGCGGGGTGTGTGAATTCGCTGCCAGAGAGAAGAGAAAGAGAAAGCGCAGCTGCTAGTATCAGTGTATAGATACTGGAAAAAAAAATAAAACAATGCTGAAAACAAACTATCTTCTCCATCAGTAACACCTGTGACTAATGACATTTCCATGGAAATGCAAGTAGCCTACGCACACTGAGAAACATCTCCACATTTTTAATTTGTTAGCTGTCATGTAAAGAGACGTGTTGAGATGTGCAGTCAACGCGTCAACTTAAGATTTTATGGCTAAACTAAAGAATGGCTAAACTAAAGAACATTCACAAATCATTTGTAAATAAGTGCCCTCTTCTTTCTTACATTTCCAGATATCCTCATCCTTTAAAGTCTAGATGGTGTATAATAATATTAAACTTAATAACAAACTTAAGACAGGCATACACAGGGTTATCACTTGCACTGAATTTGTTTTTGACTGTCTGATCTGCAGATACTTCCAAAATGTTCTTGACCCACAATACCTATATATTTTTCACCAATTCAGAATATGACATTAATAAGCTGCCATTATTTCCAAAACGCTCCTGTTTTTCCTATACAAATTTCAGGATTCTTATGAGGAGTTTAGATGCAAAACCCTCTAAGAGACACCTTGGTCAAAAATGAAATAATGATACTGAGTGAATGCTCTTAACGCACAGTATACGTCCATCAAATACTTTCACTTCAAACTCACTAAATCCCAGCCTCAGCCCAATCAGAAGTACCGGTACTTAGATAGAAACCTATACATAGGAGCTATATAAAAATGCTTATTTTAAAGAAAAATGTTTTTTTAAGGCTTTTGCATCTGAAGTCTTCATATATATATATATGTGTATATATATATATATATATATATATATATATATATACATATATATATACACTACCGTTCAAAAGTTTGGGGTCAGTACATTTTTATTGTTTCTTTTTTTTTTTTTTTTTAAGAAATTAATACTTTTATTCACCAAGGATGTATTAAGTTAATAATTAAAAGTTTATTAAAAGTTAATAATAAATCATTTACATTGTTATAAAATATTTATATTTTGAATAAACACTGTACTTTTTAAACTTGTTATTCATGAAAGAATCCTGAAAAAAAAAAATCACAGGTTCCAAAAAATATTTGGCAGCAAAACTGTTGATATTATCCAACATTGATCATTCTAATAATAAATCCGCATATTAGAATGATTTCTGAAGGATCATGTGACACTTAAGACTGGAGTAACAGCTGATAAAAATTCAGCTTTTCATCACAGGAATAAATTCTATTTTAAAGTATGTTAAAATAAAAAACATTATTTTATATTGTAAAAACATTTTGCAATATTACTGTTTTTTTTTTCTATATTTTTAATCAAATAAATGCAGCCTTGATGAGCATAAGAGACTTCTTTAAAGACTATTACAAGTCTTACTGACCCCAAACTTTTGAACGGTAGTGTATGTGTATATATATATATGTATTAGGGCTGGTAATTTAACCCGTTAATTAGATCATTCAGTGCACTGATGACACATATAAAGCAGGGCAACAACTGACTGTGTGATGGAGCCTAGAGAACGTAGTTAGAATGTCCCTAAATTCAAAATATGGGGCAAAATGTTTTTCTCATTTTGTCTCATATATACATCATATAGTTAAGCAATATCACACAAGTGCAAATGTGATACTTATACAAGTTCAATAAATAATAAGTTAATAGTGTGATCCCAATGTTGCCAACGAAAATATAAAGACGAAGCAAAACTGTTAGTCTCCGAGCAACACATTGGATTTGAAGTCACGCTGCACAGACCGAACGGTGTATGTATGACATTAAAGTACTGCGAGAGCGATTCAAAACATGTCATACCACGATCAGTCTAATGGTGATGATCCACTTCGAACAAACCCAGTGGACCATTCATAAAGTGAACCATTTACTTCACTCCTGAATGAATAAGCAATGACCGAATCATTAAGACATTTACCACTACATACTGGCAGTTTTAGTTCATTATTTAGAGTAACATTTTATTAAAGAAATAATTTCATATTTCCATAGTATTAATAATAAAATCAAATAAAAATATAATAAAATAATAAAAAGGTATAGTTCACTCACACAAAAATAAAAATGTTGTCATCATTTATTATTCCAGTCAATTCCAGACATATTCAGCCACTAGTCACTAGTTGAACAGGCTGCACCAGAGTCAGAGTCAGGTATTCATCAGTTGCCTCATTGGTTAAAATTTCCAAACATTATACATTAATATAATGTATTAAAAAAAAGACATTAAAAATCATAATAAACTCATTAATATATATATTTTTAATATTTTTTGAAGAAGTCTTTTCTGCTCACCAAGCCTGCATTTATTTGATCCAAAGTTACAGCAAAAACAGTACAATTTTAAAATATATTTACACTTTTAAAATTACTGTTTTATATATATAGAAGATGGAATATGAAAACTAATTTATTAATGAATATATTTAGAAGTTTGATCAATAAAAATATTTGAATATTTTTAATATTTAAATTTAAACACTTAATCTTTATATTAGGGCATTCTTTAAAAAAGTTAAGTACCTCAATTCACTTCTCTGTTGCTGCTCCATAGTGTTGCTTGCAGAGTGGCAAAAACATCTGATTAGACATCTGTAAACAGGAGAACCTTTTATCAGATGGGAGTGAGCACTAGGCTATTTTTAAACACTTTTTTTTGTGATGCTAATCAACTTTATATTTTCACTTCCCACTTTGATGATATAAGTGATAAAGAACAAACATGGTCAAAAATAGCCACTTTTTTTTTGTATTTTAGAGGAAATTATTTTTAATGCTATTCTGCTATCTCGGATTTCATAAATCCTTATAAAAACTGTATTACTGTATTAAGTAAATCTACACAATTACCTAATAAATTTACAGACGTTACTTAAGAGCAGTGAGAAATTCTCTGTTTTTCTTTTGTTTGATTAACATTATTTGCCTAATAATAAGAAATGTATGCCAAAAACAATGTTATTTTCAACACATGTTCTAAATGTGCTCAGGAGCAACACGTGTTGAGTTAAATTCAACACACAATATGTGTTAAAATACGACACAAATTGTGTCACTTTAGTAAACAAATTAATGTTTTGTTTTTGGTACATGTCTTACACAACTGTGTGTTACTAAGCTTTTTTTTTTCAAGTTTTAAAATAAAAGATAATGTTATCTGCAAGTTCCCAACATGTAAATTACCGACAAGTTCTCAAATTGTTCTCATGTACTCCGTGTTCTTACAAACAGAACTATACTTATAACAAATTTAAAAATGTGTTCAAAACATAAATAACCATCTCACACATATAGTTCACGCATTGATCTAATGCATTCTGCTCATCTTAAAACAATTCATTCAATCAAAAAATCTCAATGATAGTTGACACAGATCGAGACGAAGGGCAAAATAATTATTCTTTGCCACAATTACATATCTGGGCTCCATGTCCAAGTGAACCAATGGAAACCATCTTTCATGGACTCACGCAGTAAGTAGGTCATGTTGGTTCTAGTCTACAAAAATGAAAAGCATCACAAAAAAGGTTTCTGCTTGAGCAACAAGAATTGTTTATGAAAACAAACACATTAACAATGCATACCGGCTCCAACCGGTATGAGTCGGCAGAATTCCCTCAGCATTTACTGTCGGCAACACTTTTCCCAGATGCCGTTGGGTGGAAGATGAATGTGAATCTCCAACATAATGTAGCACAGCTCATCTTGACAACATAAAAGCATAGGACACATCCAAAAGATCAATTTAAAACAAAATTCTATTTGAAATGATCAATTTTATGTCATCAAATAATGTTTAAAAATTAGTAAACTACATTTAGAAATATCCAGGCATTGGCCCACTGGGCAATTGATGTTGAACAGACATCAAATTGACATCAACACTGACGTAAAAACCAGCTCAAATATGCAAATCCAACTGATGTCAAAAAGTTTGAATGACAAAGATTTGATGTTTGGTATTTAATAATTTTTGGGTTACAGTAACCATGTTGAATATACAAGTACTAAAAGCTTCCCTCGCTTGCGTTGCTTGGAGCGCTTGTATAGGAACGCAGCCCCTCCGACTAAAATGTCCAGTAAGACGTCTGAATGTTCAAACGTTGGCAAAAAAGTTATCTGGTGTGCTATTTCTTATGTCCAAGAGTATATATATTGAACTGGACTGAAAACTTTTCCCCTGTGCATCCATTTCCTGACTTATGCATTATCCAATGCTGTTGTGATATTGTATGTAATAGGTGTTTTTTAGAAGCTATCTGGGTTTAATTACTTTTTGACAGGCTTATTCCTGTCTGGTGCCTGAACATTTTGAGTTAGTAGAATCCTTTTCCCTAAAAATTGTTTACCTGGGTGCAGGGGCGTCGCTATGGCTAATCATTTGGGGCTCGAGCCCCGAAAGATTTTTCTCTAGCCCTGAATGTTTTTGTATTGCCCTATGATTTAAGAGAAATTAACGGAATTTGTCAAAGTTTGAATTAATTCATCAAAAGCCGTTCATTACACTTAAAATCAAATCACGACATGGACTAGTATCTGTAAATTTGATGCCGCAAAATACCATTTAAATATGAATCCTGCATGTTCTGCGTGTCTCTTTATGAATGAATGTTGCAGACGCACTCGCGGTTTCCTTTACTATACACACTTAAGTGCGCGTGACGCTCCCGTGATTTCAGAATCTGCCATAAAAAATGCATGAACAGCATCTCCAGAACTGCTCTGATAGTACTTTGTGAGCATTTCACTGTTTCATTTGATTAAAACCAAGGTGATATACTCACAGAATTTTTAGGTATTCACGGCAACCTACCAAAATAAAAGTTTGGGTTTAGCTTGTAGACACTGTGCCAGAAATATATTAACATTTATTTACATTGTTTAATATAATACATTACTACTACTACTGTTGAAAAATTAATAAAGCTTTGTTAAACAATATTTCTTCCATCTTTTAAATTTTAATAGTACATCCTTTATTTGCCAAAAATCCAAAATAATTTTCATTAATTAAAAGATAAATTTATATTTTATGCCTTTATTTGATAACCAGAAAAATTTAAATACACAACACAGAATTTCATAAGGCTGTTGTAGAAATAAATAAAAGTTGTTTTATGCATTGAAATAAGCAGACATGCTAAAACAAATTTGGTAACAATAAAACATAAGGTGAGAAAAACATTTCATACGGCTTAACTTTTAATAAAGTGACATTAAATTTAAATGTAAAGTTTCATTGTTTAAATTAATTAGACATTTTTTACATTTAAATACAATTAAATTTAAAAATTAAAAATAAATGTAAATTTTACCATTAAAAAGGAGTCCAGAAACGAAGGATCCAGGTTCACCCACCTGTGTCTAACAAAATGTTACATAAGTATGATGTGAGCTCCCATCCACCACCACTAGCCCCTGATGTTTTCAAATCCTAGAAACGCCCCTGCCTGGGTGCAGTCACCGTTACAAACTGCTTGTTTTCTTAAAAAAAAAAAAAACTCTAGCTCACTACCTTCTCTATTCTTTTTGTATTTTTGTATCTGTTTTCTTTTTTTATTATACAGTTAGCAAAGAAGCAATAATAATAATAATAAAATAATAATAATAATGTAATGTGAATGCAATTAAGTACACTAAACTTAATTTCTTTGTTTTCAATGAAAAGGTCGAAAATGTGGCTACTTTCTGTGATATAGAAGAGACAACTGTACATTTTTTTTGTGAATGTGTGAAAACAAATTTTAACACTTTTGAAATTATTCTCTTTCATTATAACTCTAACTCCCATATTCAATATATTGTTAATTTTTTATCCACAAATGTAAATTTCTGGGAAAGAACCCACTACTGTCAATTTCCCTGGTTGACTGTAATTCTTATGTTTTGTCTTTGATTGGCGTAATAAAAAAAATGGTTTATGTTGTGTTCTTTTTTTTATTAGTTTTTATTTTAGTTGTTTGTTGTACTTTCTTCCTTGTATTATTTTTGATATTTTGTCCTCTATTGTTTTTGATATTATTATAGTTGTGTACTTGTTATAAAGTATTCCGCTCATTTACAAATAACGTGTCAATGTCAAAAGTGATGTACAGATCAACTTCATTTCATTTTCCCAGCAGCTCCATTTTCTCCAGAACTGTTCTAAAAAAAGAGAAAAATAAAGTCTTATGAAAACTATTAAGACAGGGCTGCAATCTTGGTTAGAAAACATGACACAGCAAGACCTGCGTACAAAATACTCCAGAAATCATATTTCTGGATCATCAAGTTTGCTCAAAACAACTGTGGACTATCTTGCATGATAGCACTACAAAATAAATCTAAATAGAAAAATAAAACAAAAATACAAGTGAAAAACTTATCCACTTACTTTTAGCATTTGTTTTACTACACTGTTAGATATTTCAAAGGGTTTTTACAGTAACTTGCTGGCAACAAAGTCAAATTCATCAGTATACTACTGTAATTCATTAATTTTAATATACATTTCAGTAATTTGTATAATTTTTATATTGAACTCATTTAAATTTATTTTACTCTATATAGGTACTACTGGCATTCAATTAATACAGACACAATAATTACAAAATATCAAATTCTTTATTTAAAACATTGCATGTATAACACTTGAAAATACAGTCCTCCACTGCTGGAACAGTGCATCTTCACCATTTCTCCTGTCTTAGGACGTTTTGCAGGGCATTATGTTGTATCCCCTGGATTTATCCTCACAAAGAATCTATAGGCAACAGAAACATAATGGGGAGAAAAGACACGCAGCCAAAGAATACACAGCCATCTGCAAAACCCACGTGCTGCTCCAAAACGTGGCCATCGCCTTTGCTCACCATCCACTTTGTCAGTGACAGGAATGTCGTCTCGGAAAAACAGGAAGTAGAAATGGCACACTTTTAAAAGGAAACCCCCCACACAGAATACACAAACATCTCAAAACCATAGTTGTTCTCTTACCATGAACTATCAGTCTCAGAGTGATTGGCATGCTCATGTCTTTCTTGCTGCTTCATTGCAGTTGCCTTTAAAACACACACCTACACACACAGAAATGCTGTAAGATTATAACAAACTAATTCTAAAACTAGAAAGGCAGCTAACAGTTAGCCAAAAACTTGTTTAACCTAGCTAACATACGATTTTATTTTCTCAATAGGCTACTAGCCAACATTAAATTACTAACACCTGAACCAAATTTAACATTAGTTAACCTAATGTTAATATAAGCGTTGCTTGTTAAAAATAATTTTAATTTGGCAACTTAATTCAATAAGCCGTTTGAAACAACAGCGCAGTTTACCATAGTTAAGTTTATAACCGCCATGTTGACGGGTAAATATTACTACGTTAAACTGGTGTGCAAAGATCTGACAAACACTCAGACAAACATACTTATATTTTTAACTTACTTGCTGGTCTTAATCTCTCGTAAATTGCATGGACACACAGCGTAGATGGTCTCCGGAACTCTTTCGCTCCCGTGGGTTCATCCCCGGCCAAACGCTGCAGCGCTACTCGGCAAAAGGACAAACAGATTTTCCAGTCCTTCCCAAGCTGTTGCTGCTTTGTAGACATGGTGTAGGGCATATCGTGTCAATCCAAATATAATAAATGAGAAAAATAAAACAACCTCAATAGAACACCGCCAATGAGGCCGTTATAGCAAATACAGTAGTATACAGCAATTTTAAAAAATAGAGTAAGTTTCTGTATGTGGGGTCTGACGTAACAGAAAATTCCCATGATGCAATGGTTATTACAGTTATTTACTGCAAAGGGAATTTGCAGAATCACACTGGGTGATATACAGTTAATAATGGTAGAAAATACAGAAATGTCTAACAGTGTAGTTATTTGAGTACATTAAAACACAGTGCTTACATTTATAAGTGTATTCGTTGGCCCCCACAGAACCATCACCCGCTATTTTTTTCGAAGAAAAGTACCGTTGTCACTGGCGCGCCATGAATTGTGGGATAGGGTAGGCTGCGAAGGATCCTTCTGGTGTATCCTTCATTTGCCGGCAAAACGGAGGGTGCATTTGAAGTCGCGTTCAAATTGCGGCAGCGTTTGTCGTGCCGCGGTGATGCAATCGGCCTTCAAATGCAGCCTTCGGAGGGTGCTTTGTGAATTGGGAAGGTCTTCGCCACGCCTCCGTGACACAATCGGCCTACAAATGAGGCCTTCATAGGACACGGTCTCTGAATTGGGACAGCCTTCATCGCGTCGCCATGACGCAATCAGCCTTCAAATAAACACTTTGAAAGATGTAGCCTACGAATTGGGACGCAGCTACTGTCAGAATTGCATGGTAAAGTCACAATTGCGAGGAAAAAAAGTCAGAATTGTGAGATATAAAGTTGCAGTTGCATGATATAAACTTGCAATACCCTAACTGTCTTGAGTCAGAATACACAGAGTTCAGGCAGAGCAAGACAAAACAAGCGTTTGAGATTAAAAAGTACTTAATTTTTTTTAATGAAAATAACTGATTGTTTCGCTAGATAAGACCCTTCATCCTCAGCTGGGACTGTTTACAACCGCATTTGGGATAGTTTGAAGCCGCATTTAAACTGCATTTTGGGGGTCACCATATCAGATGAAGAAAAAGTGTTTTTCTCAAAAAACATAATTTCTTTATGACTGAAGAAAGAAAGACATGAACATCTTGGATGACAAGGGGGTGAGTACATTATATGTGCACCTTTGTTTTGGAAGTGGACTTCTCCTTTAACCCTTTCACTGGTGAGTTTAAAATATTCTATCTGACCCCCCAGAGTGAGTTTTTTTTAGGCGACTGTTATTTTAGAACGTTCCCTTTATTGTTTCCATGGCAACGCGTCATGATTGTCACATGACACCCTGCAGGCACTAAAGTGCTGTATGACAGACGTATAGCTTTTATTTCGTATTTCCTTTTTTTATTCAAAATATTCACACACTTGCTTACCATGTCTTCAACTATCTGATATTCCGATTCACGAATATGTGCAAGTGATTGTATTTTGCCATTTTAAAACCTTTATAAATGATCTGGATCGTGATCTATAATGTGAGATGGGCGCCGCCATGTTTGTTCGTGCTGCCATTCAGAAGCTGTGTCCCAAAGTGGAGTGCGCGGACTGCGAAGTGTGAATTTGAAGTGCGATTGCATCACAGCGTCACAACGTAAGCTGTCCCAATTCAGGATGCACCCTCCGAAGTGCGCATTCCAAAGCCGAATGCGTCACCACGGCCCGACGAAGGCTTCCGTAATTCGTAAGCAATTTCAAATGCGGTCTCCGATTCCCAGGAAAATGAAGTGTACATCTGATGGACACTTTGCACCCTACCATATCCCAGAATCACTTGCGTGCAGATGACGATGAAATTTATATTCAAAGAACATGACGGGTGAGAGTTCTGTTGGGGAATTCACATTGAAATGTAAGTGTTGTGTTTTCATTTATTGAAATACATAGCGAAACAAGTGTTAAAAGACAGGGGTTTTTAAACAAAGCCCACAAACAATAAGACAACGACTATATAAGGCAACTGTATTTACCGTTGTTGTATTTTTGTAGTGCTGTCATGAAAGAAATGTCAATAATTTAACCAAACTTTAGCACTTCAGTATTTTGTATGCATGTCCTGCTGTGTCATATTTTCTAATATTAAGATTGCAAACCTTTCTTTATATTATAAGTGTTTCCATTTTCTCTTGTTTTAGGGCTATTTTGGAGAAAGTGAGCCTGCTGGGGAAAGACTTAAAAAGTTAATAGACAATTTTTTTGGTGAAATTCATTGTGCTGTTGTTGTTAACAAGCATGGTTTATTTGCTCTGATTTAGGATTGCAAGTGTCCTAGGACAGGTGAGGGAGTGAGTGGAAGCTGGTGGAGCTACTCAGGGAGGACATCAAACTTCAGAGAGAGACACAGGAGAGCAGGGAGAGACCGTTTTTTCATCTTGAGTTAACAAATAATACATTTTTTTGTCCTGTAAATATTTTTTTTGCACATTAAAACAAATTGTTCCATACATTACCGAAAATACTTTTTACAACTATTTACAACATAGCTTAGGTTTAACATTAGAAAAACAACATCAATTTTAAGTACAGCCCTGCCTCTTTGTGTTCTGGGGTCTTCAGGGAGGTGAATCTCTTGGTGGTGAATGGCCACCAACTCCACAGCGACTCGGTGGACAATGCGGTGGACAGTGGAACGAGGCATGTCAAACACTCTGAAGACCATCTGTATGATGTACCACACGCCAGCCAGTAAAGAAACACCAGGGTCTCGATTGTGGCACCCCATCCGTGTAACCGTTCACTTCTCAGAAGATCCAGCAGCACTGTCAGGGCCTCCCAGCTCAGCCGAAAATCAGGCCGTGTGTCACAGTCATTAAAAAGCCTGTCCAGCATTGGCACATTTAGGTTTATCCTGCAGTACAGGGGTCTGGTCTGATTTTGTGAAAAAAGAAAAAGACAAATTGTTAAGAGTTATAAAAAAATAATTAGTAAAAGAAATATTAAGGTACTTCAGTTAACTACTTTTAGTAACTACTAATACCACATTGGGGAAATGTACTAGTCATATTTAAAACCTTAGTTAAAGGGATAGTTCACAATGCATAATTTGTTTTTATTTATTCACAGTTTTATTTTTATGGTTACTTAACTGCCTAAAATCAGGGTTGCCAACCTTTCTAAATATGTTCACCATCAAGACAATAAACTATTATAAAATCGCACCTTGGTAACATAGTCAGCATTTGAACTGCTATATAGGTGTGTGCATGGTTTTGAATTTTTTTCATACGTATCATTACAAGTCGGTTCAAACGCAATGAATGCATTTAAAATTGTAATCCGGCAAGGATGCAGCAAAACAATATAATTTACCCAGCCACACTCTTGGCCAAGCCTGAGGTACATTCCCACCATCTCCTTCAGTAAAATATAAAAACAAATATGACCAATGCTGGCTCCACAACTTAAACGTCTAAACCTGTCAGCATGGCAGTGCTCCTCTCGCACCGTTGCTATGCGAGAGGAATGGTAATCTGGAACACCTGGTGGTGCAATTACCACGTGCACTTCGGAGAGTCCTTTGTGCACTTCGGAGGCATTTATTTTAGAGCCCTGCATGATTACTTGCATTTTTTTCAGTGGAAAAAAATTGAAATATTCTGTCATTTTTGCTCATAATAGTAGACAACAATCATGCGCTTTCTGTTGTCTCAACAGGAGCGTTTCACAAAAATGAACCGAAACTCAGCAAATACAAACTTCACATACCTAACAAACATGAGACGTCCACCCGACATGCAGATCATGTCTATAGTGACCCTGGACCACAAAACGTCTCAAGTTACGCGTGTAACCCTGGTTCCCTGAGAAGGGAATGAGACGCTGTGTCCTCTAGAGGTCGCTAAGGGGAATGTCTCCTATGTGACCAGTGTCTGAAGCTTATATACATAAACTACACAGTACTGGCCGGCGACAGCCTATGACGTCACTGCCGGTACGAATTGTCGCTGCGACCACATAATACAAAAGGGCGCCGGTCGAACACATCTTCCGCTGCTTCGTCTTAAGCTCGTGTCCGAAGCATGGAGATGAGACTAGAGGACGCAGTGTCTCATTCCCTTCTCAGGGAACCAGGGTTACATACGTAACCTGAGATGTTCCCTTTAGAGGAACTCGAACTGCGTCCTCTAGAAGTCGCTATGGGGAACGGTTATACCCACGCTGCCATGCTGAGGGGAGTGCAAGCCAGACACTGAAGACGAGCACTAAGTACCAGCTCCACCCAAGTAGAGGGAGCTGCCCCAAAAGACATCCAGGCGGCTGTCAGTGACTTAATCCCTTCGGCCAAAGGCCTGAGCTGCATACCCAAGAACTTACCTGTAAGGACTGGGCTAAAGATACCACAACGTGGATTTTAGAATGTGCCCGGGTAGCCTGGACACAAATCCCAAATTAGGGAGGTTCTAAGCTCTCAGGGAGCAGAATCGTGCTCAAAGTGACCCTTCTGTAAGAGGGGAGCACTGCAAAGCTCAATACTGAGCAGCCTGAATGGGATGCCCTGGAGCAGAGGAAGTAAACTCTCTTAGACAAGAGGAATCTTAGTTGATCAACAGGAAACAACAGCATGCTCAGAGGAGACCCTCGTACTTTGAGAGGAGTGAAAGAAGGCTGGTTTAACATCCCACCAGGGGCTTCCACCTGGAATAGCCAGAGCCATGGAGAGCGAAGGCCCTTCCCTCGATACAGAGAGGTACCTATGAGCTCCAAATAGGAGTGACATGCTCACATAAGACCCTCAGTGAGGGGAGCATTGGCAAGCTCACGCAATGTCAGGAGAGACATCACAGGGGCAGAGAAAAAGGCCTAAAGACCTAGGCGGCTGTCTATGGAGCTTCCAGGAGACCAAGGCCTATAAGGCCCTAATGGGTCAGCACAGCCGCCACAGTCAAAGTGGCGAAAGACGAAACACATCGGGTGGCAGCAAGTGGCTGATTTATCCGATGAGATTGTAACAAAAGCTCAGTCCTAATAACCAAGGTGAGCATTCAGCAGCCGCAGGGTAAATACCTCGCCAGCAGTGGGGAGGACCTGTTTGTTCTGCCCAAGAATGTTGTGCATTAAACCAAGCCCAAAAAACGGCTTGGTGTAATGACCTTGCATTAGTGAGGGGAGCACAGCCCTGCTCATCTCATGTCAGGAGAGACATCTCAAGGGTAGAGAGGAGGTCTAATGACCTAGGTTGCTGATCTGTGAAGGTCCAGGAGGCAAAAGGCCTCAAGTACCCAAATAGGGTAGTGCATCTTCCATACACACATGGGATGGGAGGAGAAGCACATCGGGCGGCAGCAAGTGGCCGATTTATCCGATGAGGTCATCGTGGAGCGTCAGCAGCCATAGGGAAGGTACCTAACCCCCAAGAGGGGGATGATCTACCCACTCTTCCAAAGGATAGTGTGCTCCAAAAACCTCGTCCCAGTGAGGGGACCACTACCGTATCCTGGGATTAGCATCCAGAAGGAGGTATTGAACAAGATCCAGCATTGAGGGGGAGTCGAATCGTTCTTAGAAAAATTAGTTGAAAACAACTCATATGAGATAAAGTGCTCTAGTACCTTCAGCCTGTAGCTGAGGCGAGGACCAAGGCTAGCCCTCCATGGAGGGGAGCCTAACCAGGGCAACCAACAATGGCTAGAAAGAGGCATTGCCATGCCCTGCCAAAGAGGGGCATTAGCTATTATCAACCCAAGTAGTCCGTGCTTTCTTTCTCAAAAGAAAGCGTGGGCCCTCTTCTAGCCAACCCTTAGGTGTGCATGAACAGAATGGGCCTAATCATGCCTGGCAGGCTGCTAGTCCTGCATAGCCAGTTCGAAGAACTCAATAAACCCTCCTAAACGCAACCCAGACCACCAGAGTGGACCATCTACTTACAACCCTAGCAGGGGAAAAGGCACTATCTAGGTGAGGGCTCAAGGAAATCGCTACTTAAAAGATCCTAGAAAGGAGAGCAGTCATTGAGCTAGCACATAGATATCTTCAGATACCAATGTGTGTAGCAAGGGCTATCAGGTAGAGCTGAATAAAACCACCTGGACTACAGAAAGTAAGCTGTGCAACTAAAATCCAAGAGGGACAACAGCATGCTAAGTAGGGGCTCAAGTAGACCACCAACTAAAAACCCTAGGAAGGGGAGTGATAACCGAGCTAGCACATGGCTATCCTCAGATAGCTGGTTTTAGGAAAGGGCCATGTAACCATCAGGACCATTTCCAGTTAAATATAAACCCCAAAAGGAAAGACAGCACCATCTCGGCAGGGCTCCAGGAAGATGCTATTAAGAACTAAAAGGAACAGTCTTAGTAAGCACATAGCTACCCTCAGAAAGCTATGCTTCAAGAAAGGAGCAAGTTCACACAGCTAACCTCAAATAGCTGCCCTTAAGTAAGTCTGTCCCACCATTAACATGGCTGAACTATAACCACCCTCAGATGGCTGTGTTAAGGAGGTGTCCTTTTTTTTTTTTGTCCATACACTCAAGTTTTGGCGGATAATTAACACCACAACGTGCAGCATATATTCAGCTCTCGCAGGAGCTAAACACGCTCCGCCCACGCACTAGATTCCCCCAGGAATCGGGCGAGAATGGAGCCGCCGCGAATGCGTTGTTAATGCCGCGACAGGCGAACGCACTCATGCAAATTCGGATGTTACAACTCGGGTAAACAGTTGAAGACTCACCTCTGTTTTTTGCGAATACATTGCGATGAGCACATCCAGTTCCTTGAGAGCAGGACACGCTGCTCTTTAACCACACACACACACATACAGCCCTTGACCTCGTGAAAGCAGGTATGAGAGCATGACTGTCTCTCGCAAGAAACAAGCATTGAATGCGAAGATCGTGTTCAACTCCCTGGAGAGCTGATATTCACTTACTCCTCACCATACATACACAGCTCGTGTAGCCGTAAGGAAAGCTGTGGGTATCAGAGCGTGCTTGACTCTGGCAAGAGACAAACAAAGAGCGCAATAAACTCCCTCGAGAACTGAAAGCGCTTGCTTTTTACCACACATCATCACAGATGAGCCCTTCTGGTGAGAGAAATGCACACAGACAAAAGGTCAGAATTGAAAATGAAGAAGAGAAAGATGTGTTCGACCGGCGCCTATTTGTACTATGTGGTCACGCTGGTATGACGCACCGGCAGTGATGAGGCACGCTGGCAGCGACGAGTCGTGCCGGCAGTGACGTCATAGGCTGTCGCCGGCCAGTACGGTGTAGTTTTTGTATATAGGCTTCAGACACGGGTCACGTAGGAGACGTTCCCCATAGCGACCTCTAGAGGACGCAGTTCGAGTTCCTCGACATGGAACCAGTCTTAAGTCGCTGGGTTATATTTGTAGCAATAGCCAAAAATACATTGTATGGGTCAAAAGTATTTTTTATGCCAAAAATCTTTAGGAAATTGAGTAAAGATTATGTTCAATGAAGATATTTTGTAAAATTCTTACTGTAAATATAGTAAAACTTAATTTTTGATTGGTAATGTGCATTATTAAGAACTTCATTTGGACAACTTTAAAGGCAATATTCTCAATATTTTGATTTTTTTGCACTCTCAGATTCCAATATATTCGAATTGCCAAATATTGTCCAATGCTAACAAACCATACATCAATGCAAAGCTTATTTATGCAGGAAAAATGGACCCCTATGACTGGTTTTGTGGTCCAGGGTCACATATTGCGTCGGTCGGTCCAGGACCATATTTGTACGTCTACACGGCGTGCAAATCCAGTACGGTATCTGGACGTCGGACTACGACATCCCTTGGACGTAGATATGCAGTTCAAAATTTGAACGTCTATCAAGGGGTTTTCCTGGATGTCTGCAGAACGCGCAGAAAAGGTTCAGGAAATCGACTTAAGAACTTCTTATTCAAATATACATGACAAAGGTCTGGTTTAAAAAATGTAAATATCATGTGTATAACATTTAGGTGTTAAAACAGTGTAATATTTACATGTATAAAAACATCATGACTACCATAATGTGGCCATTTTATTATTATTATTATTAGTATTATTTATGTTTAGTATTTTTCACTGGGACATTGACAGAAACAGCCGCTTATATCTATCTGTGATTAAGTTAAGTTAAAGTTTAAGTTAAATCGATTTAAAGAGATACATAGATTTAAATATTTAATAATAATATATAATATTAATATAATATTATTATTTATTGTATATTTTAATAATAATAATAATAATACTATATTTAATAAATAGATTTCAATTAAATTTAATAAATATATCTCTATTTAAACGAGCGCTTGCGTGAGGGGCATTAAAGTAGTGACGTAAACGTGATGGTGCAAGCAGCCGCGAAGACGGAAGATATTAATTCTGTGTATTACCAAAGACTGAAGATATAACCACCGCGATAGATCCTTCATGTAATTTATTTAATTCTACGTTGAGGACACTTTATAACACCTACAGTGGATGGGACCCAAAAAACTTTCATTCTGGCTCTTCAGGGGACGTCATTTCAACGTCCGACAAAGACGTTGAAATGACGTCGTTTGGATGTACTTTTGCTCAGCGTGTACATGCTAAATATATCTATAGAAAGCTCTAAATTATTACTTGATGAAATAAATCAAATCGAAAACAAAAACTCTTTCATTATGTAATCTGTAATGATGCTTTTCTCTCTAAAGACGCGTCCCAAGAGAAGATGGCGAGTCAGGATCGGCAACTTTATTCTTGCGACACTGACTCAGAAAACACTAGTTTATTAATAAATATTTTTAAAATCTCCTTACTATTTCCCCCCAACACATTCATGGTAATTAGTTTTGCCGGTGCTTTGCGGCAAGCTTTAGCTTATTGTGTGCACTTGAACGCGGATCTCTTCCCACTGCGCTGAAGGCAATCGCTGCTCATTCTGCAATCGCTGTTCGTTTTGTATGCTTGTACCCAGAGCATTTTTTCCAGAGAAACCGTCAATGCATCCGTTTATGGATATTCCGTAAGGTTTTAACTTATCATATCTGTCAATATGCCAAACATAGCTCGACTGTTATACATGTGTCGCCGTAGACGACCGTGAGCACGCAGATAAACTCCTTATCCATCCAGCAATCGCATCAACTGACGGACAGTTTCTCTGTCTGTAATAATACCGGACAGCCAACATTTCTGGTGCATCCAGTGATAGCCATGTTGTCGTCCCGATGTCTGTCGCTGCTGGTGTATAAAACGTGCCACTTCACCCTCATCTGTTTT
Source organism: Labeo catla (assembly GCA_012976165.1). Classification (NCBI taxonomy): domain Eukaryota; kingdom Metazoa; phylum Chordata; class Actinopteri; order Cypriniformes; family Cyprinidae; genus Labeo; species Labeo catla. Next base: position 66,664 of record VONZ01001548.1, read on the forward strand.
ATTGGGTCTCTGCTACAACTGATTCCTGCAGAATGTTCTCTCAAGAGTCTGGAAACTAAGCTTTATGTTGTGTGATTCCTCCAATAGAATTAGGATTTCTCTATTAGTGAAAACGCGCAGAAAACAATACTCTATAATCTTTTCCATTTTTACAGGCTATAGAATATGCAGTCCATCCTTGGACACGTCTTTGACACTCCAGTGAAGGTCAATCTCAGGAACAGGAAACGTTTATATCACGCAATTGCGACTTTATATCACGCAATTCTAACTTAACTCGCAATTGCCACTTTATATCTCGCAATTGTGACTTTTTATCTCGCAGTTCTGACTTTATAACAGTTTGCATCTTACAATTTTGAGAAAAAAAGTCAGAATTCTGATATAAAAAGTTGCAATAACCTTTCTTTTATATATATTTTATTCAATGGCGGAAACAGGCCTGCATATGAATGACCGTAAGAGTTGGGAGAAAATCGAATATGTGTCAGATCTGTGTCATGTGCAATAGGTTTTAAAGAGAGAGTGCTGATATTAAAGTGAAACCTGCTGAAGTCTGTCATTGACCTAAATCAAAGAACAAAAAAGAAAAATCATCACTCGACTGCTGTAGTCACTCATTAACTTTTGTAGCTTGAATTAAGAATAATCTGTATAGTTCATGCATATAGAATTTATAGTTTATGTGAAGACTGTTTTAAAAACACAAATGAAACATTTTTTTAATCTGTCTGACAGACAGACGGGTGCTGCTGAGCCAAAGGTAAGGATTATACATGTATTTTTATTTGTCGTTTTGTACATGTAATGTTAAATTTCACTTTAGATTTATACTGTTCTGTGTTAATATGTTTTAAAAAATTCCCCAGTACCACGCATCACTGGAAGCGCTATATTTTGCTCTGTATTTTGTGTTTTAATTTTCATTGTTGTGCTTGCTTGTGTTGTAGTGCTTTGAGAAAGACATTTTTTTAAAGTGCTACACAAAATAGATTTATTATTATTATTATTATTATATAAATGACTGTGGTGAAATTGAGACCATTTTACCATTTACTATTGAGACATTTAAAATGATACCAAACATGATAGATTTAAAATGATGATTTCTTGAGATATAATAAATGTAGTATGCAAGTATAATAACGTGAGATCCTGATCACTCTGAGTCAACTTTCAGTGACCTAGTTTTGTTTGTTTATCTATTTGTCTATGTATCTATTAGACATGCTAATTTATTGTTTTGTTGCCTGACATCTTCTTTGTCCTGAACTGGCGTCAGGCATAAACTATTTCCTAAAGATAGAAGCACAGAATTCTTTAGAATTGATGAATCAAATGAAACAATTAACGAGGAGGAGCTGAGTCACGGGCTGCACACACGCACACACACACACGCACAGGAGAAAAACACACACGCACAGTCCATGGTGTGACACTAAGGCAACAAAAACATTGACATTGACTTGGGGTGTGATGAGACACTAATCCCATGAGACGAGACGAGACACGAGACTGGGTTCACAAAAACGAGACAAGATTTTTAAACTTTTCTTAAGAAATTCTCAATGATGAAATATATAGGGAAAATAGTCTTTTATTCAACTGATAAATACAAAATGCAAAAAAAAAAAATAGAAGTGCATTTTGAACTTTATGAAATAAAACTTGCATTTTAATGAATTATATGCAGTAATAAACAACATTTAAACAAGAGCTTCACGATTCTGGATAAATTGAGAATCCCAGTTGTTTTTAATAAATTGGAGACCATGATTCTCATGATTCTGGAGAAAAAAGATTAGAAAACTAAACAAAATAACGTAATTTACTAGTGGTTCTGACAAACTGTTCATTGCTTAAGTCTTTTAAAAACATACATTCATTTAAACAAACAAAAAAAACAATCAATGGAGGAGTCAGTGTCTTACTTCATTAGGACTTGTTTGACTATTGAAATCTCCTGAATGAATGATTCAGTGACATACTTTTTTTAAAAGGGCAGTTGTCGCCACCTCCTGGCGGAAGAGGATAAGCGTTACAATACATACAAGTGTTAAGATACTTTGATCGCTACTGTAGACAATAAGTGTTTATACCCAAACTATAAACTTTTATCCCAGCACTTCTATTATTTAAATGTCTGTAACACAGAAATAATGATAATAATGTGGTTGAAAAGACTGCTTGTGTTGCTTTTTCTGCGTTCACATTTACCCAGACCCTCTGATTCATTAACATGGGCAGCGACAAAATGTGCTTTTCACGCTCCACTGACACTTGCGATGTGAACAGTCCTAATAGACATCGTTGTCATTCAAGAATAAGATCATGTGGGTGTTTGAATCGAGATCTCGATATTTTAAGAATTAATCATGCAGCTCTAATGTAAACACTGCAAAATGTTTTGCGAGAATATCGTCACGAGATCTCGTCACATCCCTAACATTGACAGCACTGACATTAGGATAAGAAATAGTTGTGTTGTTAGTACATTTAGATGCAGTGTTTCCCCTAGGTTTACAGCTTTGGGGTGGGGGGTGCTGGTGCCGGTACCCAACGATACTTTTTATTCTGTACTGTACTCTCTGTGTAGTAACGAAAACAGTTATTCCAGTGAAAAAAAGAAGTCCCAAAATTCTCAATTTCCTACAATCTTTTTCTTTTTTCCCCAGAAATTCTTTTGTGTTTTCATTTTTCCCATAATCAAATGAAGGCATTAAACTTTTTTTTTTTTTTTTAAATCAAATGAAAATTAAACCCTTTTTATTTTTTAGCCAAACAGAGGTTTACTGTTAAAACATGGAAGAAAAATTGTGTGAATATTCAGTTTAAAAAGTTTTAATAATAATTGTATTATTTTTTTCTACAATGAAGTGATTACTCTTGTAGTAATATTTATTTTTATCGTTTAATTGTTTCATTTCAATTTGGCAGAAATAGGAATATATAAAGACATACATTTTATTGTACAAAAGTAATACAAGACTTATGTATTTATGTTACATGTTAAACTGTACTTTTATTTTGACGGGTTGCTGTTTAGTTTCTGTTAGTATACAGTATGATATGATGCTAGTTTTCTCAAATGAATCGGTAAAATTGACATTAAATGACCCTCACAGCAAGATTAAGTTTGTGTGTTCATGCGGTGAGACGCAGAGGCCGAAAATCACCGCGAGTGTCATGCGTCCTTGAGTATTTACGTAAACAAAACCAAGTCTCTGCCATTCATACATACAGAGGCAAACGGAACAAGCAGGATTCATATTTAAATGTCTTTTTGCGTTTCAATATTCACAGACACTAGTGCATATTGCAATCCAAATTAAGTGAGACCAACTTTTGATTTATTTATCCAAAAATTGACAAATTCCTTGGCATTCCGCACTATCGAGTAGATTCTGTTTTGAGTCCAGTTTGTAGAGGATTTATTGACTAAAAAGAACCAGATGAGTTCTTTGCAGTCTAACTGAAAGAAACTGTATCTATTTTCTTTAAATAGGCTAAGTTATTGATTTGTTGCATGACATCTTTTTTGTCAGAGTTATGTGAGTTCCTGAACTGGCCTCACAGGCATAAACTATTTCCTTAAGATAGAAGCACAGAATTCTGTAGAACTGGTGAATCAAATAAAACAATCAATGAGAGGGAGGAACCGCGTTACGGGCTGCACGTGGGGAGAAAAACACACACACACATACACATACAATCCATGGGTGTGACACTGAGGCAACAAAAGCATTGACACTGACAGCATTGACATTACGATAAAAAATAATTGTGTTGTTAGTACATTTAGTTGGATGAATTAAAGCCAAATGTAATAAGCTTATGATCAGAATTAGGAATAGATTGACCACTGATGGAGATTTTATTTAAACTAGATGTACAGACTAAGTCAAGTGAATGACCATAAGTGTGAGTTGGGAAATTAACATTCTGGGTAAGATGAAAGCAGTCCAGGACAGACTTCAATCGAGTACTAGTAGAGCATACAGTATCAACGTGGATGTTAAAGTCACCAAGTAAAATGACCTGGGACAATGCAGCACAAGCTTACTTTCTCAAAAAAACTAATTCTGCATGATTTATAAGCTTGTTTCCTCAAGGGGACCTCACAAATGTCCCCACAAGATCAAAATTTACTGGTATTACTATCCTTGTGGGGACATTTGGTCCCCATAACGTGATAAATACCAGGTGCACACACACACACACAGTCCATGGGTGTGACACTGAGGCAACAAAAGCATTGACATCGACAGCATTAACATTACGATAAGAAATAGTTGTGTTGTTAGTACATTTAGTTGGACGAATTAAAGCCAAATGTAATAAGCTTATGATCAGAATTAGGAATAGATTGACCATTGATTTTATTCAAACCAGACTAAGTCAAGTGAATGACCATAAGTGTGAGTTGGGAAATTAACATTCTGGGTAAGATCAAAGCAGTCCAGGACAGACTTTAATCGAGTACCAGTAGAGCATACAGTATCAACATGGATGTTAAAGTCACCAAGTAAAATGACCTGGGACAATGCAGCACAAGCTAAAGTTAGTAGTTCACAGAGTTCTGAGAAAAAATAACTTGGCTGCTTGGGTGGTATATAGATTAGGACAATAATGAGAGGACAGTTCGAGCCAACTTTCAGAGCCATAAACTCCAAGGACTGAAAATCCAACTGAGTTATTGATATAAAGTTCTGGTAGATGACCGCAAGACCGCCCCCTTTACCATATGAACGCGGCTTAGACAGGTATTGATATCTGTTCAGTGTAAGAAGGTTAAGATGCGTGATGTCATTAGGTGTTTGCCAGGTTTCAGTAAGAAATAGCATATCCAGGTTGTTGTCAGTAATTAGTTCATTTAGATAGAGGCCCTTCTCTGAGATGGAGTGACAGTTGAGAAGAGCAAGGTGATTTTGCGATGCACCTATATTTCCAGTCTAAGTATAATTGGGGTTTGTCTGATTTATGTAGACAAGTGATCGCAGTGGACAACACACTGTAAGCGTTTCGGTTTATCCAAAATTCTGTTATTAGACCAAATGGACAGAAAATATAGCAGCAAGTACTTGTAAGGATCCATCCACCAGCCCAAACGCAGAGTCCAGTGGCCTGGTTGAAGGTTTAATGCATGTTCGTCTTTTCACAGTGCTTCTGCAAAGTTCACTAAATTTATCAGGATTTAGTTTTAATTTTAATCTAGCTTCATGTTTAATCTGACTCCACTTTTATGTGATCGTTAAAATTTAGGCGCTTTCTCTAATTTACACCGATCACAAATATCAATTATGTATTAATTATTAATTATTTGATTATTCTATAAATCCCATACTTTCAATTATCCGTTCGTCAGGGACCCAAAGCCTCTTTTATGTCTCACGGTGGCCTTTCTCTGTGGATCAATAGATCACAAACTCGCCAGTCTGATTTTAGTACCTTGTTTAATACCTTTTTGCCAGCCGCGTACTGCTTGCTTTTTACAAAAAGTATCCACATGTTTCCAGGGGGCGCTACTGTAAAAAAGAATGTGTGTACAACTTCCAGTGAGGTGGCGGACGTAGTATACCAATGGTATTTTGTGTGCTAATTAACGAAGAGGCTAAGTGTTTTTTAGATCATTGTTTACTTTGTAAAGATGCACAACTTTATGAGAGATTTCATTACGTTATGGACAACATATGCTTTTCGAATTTAAGTAAGTTTGGATCACTAAATCTCGAATGACTGTCAACTAGTGAAATGACATTTGAACCGAGACATCAGAGCTTGTGTTAAAGGGCATGCCAGATGAAGCCTTGATTCGAGGCTTGTTAATGTAGAAATCCCTTTTGTAGAAGCCTCACTTTGTGTCCAGTCATGTGCGCGATTCACTTTGTGTCCCCCAGATCTTACTTACTACATTTTCATTGGGACCTATTTAATAATTACATTTTTAAATACCCATTTATACAAGTAATATGAAGAATACAAATTATTTCAGGAAAATTAAATATACGCCATATGCAATTAATCATATTGATATTCGTACTGGCATTTAATGGCACTGTTCAATGAGTAAATTAATTTATCAGAGTCACAAATTCAATAAACAAACACACACAGGCTTTTATTTGTGCATATGACATGGATCAATCTATGGAAATTGTGGTGAATGCTTCTTCCAACGGAGCTTCACTCGATGGGCTCGATGCTTGTGAACAAAGGTGGGTGGCTAAACTTGCTGCTTTTGAATTTGACATCAAATATGTTCCCGGGCCGAAAAACACCATAGCTGATACTTTGAGTAGGGAGCCTTTTGTTGACGGCTGGGTTAGCCATCGCATAGTCAGAGAACCCTATGAAAAGCTGGTGGCGGAGTCAAGGAATCATACCTGTGCTGTTGTCCAGGATGTTTTTCAGTTGTCCAGTGCCAGTCAGCAAGTGGTCGGCAGTGTGGAGGCCTCGGCGGGTGCTTGTGTTTAGAGGGCAGTCTGCTCAGATGCGGATGTGTCCGGGAGGTTATTGAGTGCTGAAGTGGCTGCTGTTTTTTTCTAATCACCTTTCTTGGGATGAAGGAATGAGAGTGCAAGCCATTCCTTTGGCTGGTCTTGTACAACAGGTCACAGATGTTGATGCTCTTCCTTCATACTCTCACCAAGATCTAAGAGACAAACAACTTGACAATGAACATTTGCGAAGGGTGATATACTATGTTGACCGAAAAACGCAGACCTTCGAGACGTGAGTGTATGGAGGGAACCTAGTGCAGTACGGAAGTTTTTGAAGCAGTGGGATAAGCTATCTTTGATTGATGGTGTCCTGTATTGTGTTTCGAAAGATCCTTTGACATGTCACAAATGGTTTCAATATGTAGTGCCTTCATCCCTCAAAATCCCTCCCTAGTGGGACGGGCTTAGCTAGAGAGCGTTAAGACTTCTGCTCCACTTGAGTTGGTCTCTGTTGATTTCTGTGAGCGTGGAAAGCGTAAACTTTCAGACAAGTGGGGAAGGTGTGGTGTATACTGTGGTTGATCGTGATCCTAAGACCCATATTTACAAGATAAAACACCCTGTGTCTGGTCAATTCAAAGTGGTTCACAGGAATCTACTTCTGTGTGTCAATCTCCTTCCTTTATGTGACATAGTAGGGACTAATGATGATGACACTGTGTTTTCTGTAGATGATGGAGTTTCTGATGAATGTTCTGTAACTTCTGATGATTCAGCAGTGATGAAGGTCTTGTCATGGCTGACTCTATGACCTTCAATGGTCCTCAGATGGATCAGTCATGTGATGCTCACGATTCAGCTAAGGTTGTTGATGTGCCATCTCAAAGTGTGATTTCTGGAGATGCCCTTTCAAACCATTCAGTTCTTCAGGAAAGTCCTGAAATAAATGATGTCTATAATCCTGATCTTGCTCTTAATGGTGCTATGGACAGTACCGAGTTGCCGGGCCATAGAACAAGATTTGGTAGATTGTTGAAACCAGTAAATCGCCTTCTTTCTTCTATGAATCAACAAACTTGGTTTTACACAAGAAAGCAAACTATTGGTTAAATTTAGTGTATTATGTCAATTTGTGTGTGAATAGGAATTGCAGAAATGAAGTGTAAAAGGCACTTCATGTGGGTCGTGATTAAGGAGAAGTGATATGCGCAGCACTTTCTCCTGTCAGTTCTTCAAGTGAACAGTCTCTAGTACTGATCAAAAGCAGTATGCTAAGAATGGCAATTCTGGGTTTATTTCTATCTTTAACCTGTCATGTTTGAGTATTGATTTCTACTTGTAGTGCATTTTTGGCACATTCAGTGGGGGAGAATTTATTATGAATTGTGCAAAAATGCCTGTTGTAATTGTAAAAATCATTCATTGTTTATTGTTACTGCACCTAGAAAATAAAGTTTTGGAGAACACCTACAGGCAATAAGAATTAACAGGTAGCTACGTTAGCCATTTTCTCTTCAGTTCAAGACGAGCTGTTGAGATGAATGGCAGTTTTGTTACTGGATGAGCAATGATTCATATCTGTTTGGTATTTTCTCATTTATCTTCAGTCTTTCTAGTAAATACAGTACATGGATGAAATCTGCAAACTGTCTGCGTGATCTTTACCGGGAGAATCGAACATGAGAACCAGAATGGGTTACACAAGGCCTCATGGGGCGTAGGAAACTTGTGGATAGTTTGCTTAGTCTTCTCCCGTACAACTTGTTAACATCAGTGAAAGACAGAAATCAGGAGGTCTCAGATGACGTGCCTACTGCTCCATTCAGTCCTGAGCCTTCAGTTTGCTCTATCCTGGTCATAGATCTGAGGTAGCATCAGCCTCCACATGCTCTACTAGTCATAATGATTTCAGAAGAGATTAGAATAAATCAGATATAACATTTTATTTGTCAGGTAAAAATGTATCATGGCAATTACATAATTAAACAATGACAATCCAATTCAGAATTAAATTAAATTAATCTAAATATATCAATTATTCAAAGATAAATCTAAGAATGGGAGATGCATACCTGACCACAGAGAGATACACAGCAGCATGTGAGAGACTTGGATGCAAAGCTCCAGAGACTCTCACACACAGAGACTCTCTTCTGAATACAGAATCCCAAAGTAGTGTTTGTCACTTCGCTTGTATACCCAGACCAGAACAAACAAATCTTCCAATCAGTTGTAAAAACAAAGACTTTTTGGTTTGTCAGGAGATCTCACGACCCAGGGTCAAACCTGGCTGGAGATTCTCACCCAACCCTAAGGGGAAAACACACCCCTCAGCAGCAAAACACAATTCTACAAAAATGTTCAGTCTTCCTCATAATATAAGAGACTGCTGTGAAATTGAAACCATTTTACCAATCGTGCACAGACCTTTAGAATGATACCAAATGTGAAGGGGAAAAACAACATATTCACGAGATATAACACACGTGGTATATGGACATTCTTGCTTTGGTGGAAGAAGAGTGAGATGCAGGGAGAGGAGAGGGAGGAAGGGGGTCATAAATGAGCAAGGGGGGTGGTGGTGTTTGCTCTCTTTGGAGATCTCTTCTCCAGATTAGTTTTATTGTTTTGTTGCATGGTATCTTTTTTTGTCAGAGTTCCTGGACTTTAAAATCATGAGGAAATAATTTCACTCCTACATACTTGACTGGTGAATATTGAAAATCCTGCAAGCCGAACGATGCACATAACATGGACGTCGGATGATACCAAGCAAGCGGCAGTGCTCATGTCACAAAATCAAGGTGCGGGTCCCATGGCAGAAATGCAGTTTCCATGTTGGAAGGTACTCCCATAATAAGGAGAACCAAAGGCAGGGTGATTGAAACATTTTTTTGAAATGTTATTAGCAATAGCCATGAGAAAGTCAGCTATCAGCAAAACCACGTTAGCCAAAACCACAACCATCACAACACCTATAAAAGCTTATGGAGAGGAAAGCTACCCGACCAGACAGTAAGGGAGTAGGATGACTAGTAAGAAGAGTGCTAACACCTCTTACCTCACAGTCAATCCAAATAGATGGGGGATAGAGGAGCTAGAGGGTTTGCGTCAAGCAAACAACCGAGAGTTCCCACTGGCAGCAAAAATACATTAATCCAAACAGAGAAAGTTAGTCCAGTTTGCAGAGGATTTATTGACCAAAAAGTTGCGTATAAATCATCCTAAATTTGTTCTAAGATCATTTCTCAAAAACTTGTGTGTATGCCTCTCTTACAGATGTGACATTTATAAATCGGAAATGATCTTGAAATTGTGCGCAGCTGACTGGTGTCAGATCTCTGCCTTGTAAACAACCCCTAATTAATGTCATTAGCATATAAAAGAGCATCAGTCAACGTCGAAAATTTGAGAATGGCAAGTGACAAGAAAAATAATTATAGTGAGGCCGAAATTAAAAAACAAAATTACACATGAGAAAAAAGCAAAACTGTAAATAGTTTACTTTTATTTGTGTACACACAATAAAATAAATATTTTGTAGCATCAAGAAAAACAGGATGCCTTTTTAGAGGTCTTGTTTCTTTTTAATTTATGTAGCAAATCACAGAAACAAACCGAAACTCAGCATAGCTTAGGGGAGGGTGGGGCACAACCTAACACTTTTTTAATTTCTCAGTTTGTGTAAATCTACGGGTTAACGTGGATTTTTCATCCACGTTACTTTGTTTCATAATTACAATGTATACGTTTTTCGTTATTTACCTCAAAAGAAAGAAAGTGACAACATGCCCCGTAGGTGGGTTACATTGTAACATGTGAGGGGCACGTTGTAACATGACCATATGATAGCTGTAAAATGTTACTAAAATATTTTGTTAATAAAATGAAATGATTAACTTTTTCAAATAAAATAATGCAGTTTTTTAAGAATTTAAAAATGTCTAATTTCTGAGGTTCACAATGAACACATCGCAACCATGCGTGGCCCTGATCGCAAAACACAGCTATACTGTATAGTTCAAAACAATGTGCGCAAATAGATGAAACACATACAGACATTCAAAAAAACAGTCCCCTCCCTCCAAACACAGCTCTCATAGAACACGAAACACATAAACGAGCCAAAAAGCTTTACATTTCTTGAAATAGTCATTTCTCAACATATTACATTTCTAAACATATATTGTCAGTCTTTATTCACCTGTTCCTGTGGTTTCTTTTTAAAATCCATAAAAGTAAGTAGTGAAAATTACATCACTAATGTCGTAGAATAGCATAGTTTAATATAGCGGGGCAGATTGTAACGCAATGTTACAGAATTCACCATTGGCGCGACTGGAATATAAAACTGGTTAGTGTTTTCTGCTGGCTTGCCAAGCACACTATCTAAACGGATAAATAACAGATTGGCAATTAAAATAATACCATATTTGTCTCATTTTAAATTAATACTAAAAACTGAGATGAAAAATTTACTTCAGCCAGAAATTTACTTTTACTACGGTACAATAACTATTCAGCGATATCTTCAAAAGGCTTTTGAATTTTGGCACACTTTTTTCTCTGTATAGTGTTGCTATGGCAATAAGTAAATACCTTAAATCTGGTTATGCTGGCGTGTGTGGAAATATTTAAACCACGTGTGTTACAATTAACCAACAACCAAAAAAATAACAAATAAATAAATGCAGTTACAAAAATTTGAAAAGCTTTAGAATTTTTATTGTTTCTATAAGCTTCTTATTTTGTGATCTCATTAGAAAGGATTTCAAAGTATGTTTTAAGATCAGTTTTACAAAATGAAATATGTGATGGTTTCTTTTGAATTGTTTTTGACTTATGAATATAAAACTGTGCTAAGATAATTAACAGATTAAAAATGTAAATATGTTCATCAGAAAAAGGTGGGTTTTGAAAATAAAAATATCATGAGGTTCTAAATGAAGGGCTTTGTTTAATTTTTTTCATGTCTATTTATGTCTAAGTCAACCCAAAATTAAAGAAAAAGGGCAATAGAAAAATAAATGTTCAATAACAGATATGTTACAAAAGGTACCTGCTAACAGCTACATTTACAGGATAGCATCTAAATATTTTTGTAAAGTACTTTTACTTTATTACACTCAAACAACTGCTGGGTTAAAAACAACCTAGCACTGGGTACAGTATGGACGTACCGAGCGATTGGGTTGTTTTGACCCAGCATATTTTGTGTAAGCTTATTTATTTAATTATATGCCATATGCATTATTTTGTTTCTCCGTTCACAAAAGTGTGGCAGATGCATGGTGACATGTCAAAACTCATGTTCTGTTTATGGTGATATTTGCACATTTATGGCATTATTAAAAGATCTTAGACATTCGTGTTTTTTTTTTTCGTTTTTTTTTACAAATCTAATTTAGTTTTTATTTAACATATTAATCTTGCCTGTTAACAGTTTTCCAGCATATGATATCTGTCAGAAAAAAAAAAAAATCACTGAAAATGCACATCCCTAATACGATTATTATTATTATTATTATTATTATTACTATTATTGTTGTTGTTGTTGTTGTTGTTATCATCATCATCATCATCATCATCATCATCATCATTGTGGCTGCTGCTTATATTTCCAAATACCTGCAGTACTCCAATTTGACACAAGGAAAAGTGTGTACGTCTACTCAGACCCTGACGTGGTTTTAAGCACTTTTCCATGCAAAAGACTGTTTATAAATATGAACGTTCCCGTGGCTTTCAACATACACACAGTCTGAGATCAAATTTGTGCGTACGCACGCTTTATAAATGAGGCCCCAGATGAGTTCTTTGCAGTCCAACCAGCAAAAAGTGAAGAATACAAACGAATGAATGAACGCAGCCAAACGCACACAGCATTTCCACACCGGAAGTGTGTGTGACCAAACATTTTCCTAAAGACAGTGATTATAGCTGGTTCAGGTGTGCTTGATTATGGATGGAGCTAAACTGCAGGAATTTGGCCCGGATAGGCTAAGTTTGCTCATCACTGGCCTGTAGGTGATAAACTTTATCTAAATTAAAAGATCTAAATCATTACCTGAAATATACAGTATGGCCAATTTTATCAGTTTTCATATCATCCTCCTTTAAAGGTACCCTCTTAGGACCATTGAAAAGCACGTACATATCGATGGATTTGACGTTCTTAAATTTCACAACTGCATTTGGCATCTGCACATGCTTCTGGTTTTTGTTCTTATCAAAGTTCTGGCAAATGAGTATAAATGAGACAATGAGAATAAAAAAATAGAATAATAACTGATGTGACCATAAACTCACCATAAAAACACTAATAAGTGTATTGATAATTGATGACTGCTGTGTATTTCCACTTAAATCAATACTGTTCTGCACTCCAATATAGTGCAAAATGCTTTGGCCCACTGCTCCAGGTGTGTTCACAGTGTGTGTGTGTGTGTGTGTGTGTGTTTGTTCACTTCTCACTGCTGTGTTTGCACTCGTGAGGGGGTTAAATGCAGAGGACCAATTTCGAGTATGGGTCACCATGCTTAACAATATGTCACGACTTTCACTTTCTTTCAGTACCACGCATCACCGTAAGCATTATATTTTGCTCTCTATTTTGTGTTTTAATTCTCATTGTTTTGCTTGCTTCTGTTGTAAAGTGGTTTGAGAAAGAAATGGTTTTGAGAAAGTGCTATACAAAATAGATTTATTATTATTATTATTATTATTATTATTATTATATAAATGACTGCTGTGAAATTGAGACCATTTTACCAATCGCACGAGACATTTAAAATGATACCAAACATGAAAGATTTAAAATAATGATTTCTTGAGATAAAATAAATGTAGTATGCAGGTATATTAACGTGGGATTTTCTTTAGATAAGCTAATTTATTGTCTTGTTGCATGGCAGAGTTGCATTTGTCAGAGTTCCTGAACTGGCCTCACAGGCATAAACTATTTCCTTAAGGTAGAAGCACAGAATTCTTTAGAACAGGGGTGGGTAACTTTAAGTGGTGGTGTCTACGTATAATTAAGTGGTTTAAGACAGAGGGTATGTGTACTAGTTTCTGTACATCTCAGTTTGGTGTTTCATTCTTAAAGTTCATTCCTTGCCAATGGAAATAACTGACAAACACAAGCATCACAGCACAGATAAAAAATGCAATAAACCATCAGCATAGTAATAAGGCATCAATCATGCCATGTCATGTTTTCATAATCACCTAAAAGTAAAATTCCCACATGGCAATACTTACATGTCTATTCTTGATAACCTACATTCAAAACTTTTTAATTATCAGTCTGCTTTTTTTATTGTCAGTAACTAGGGGGGGTTTAACATTTTTTCCAAAAAAAAGCTGACATACAGTATCTCACAAAAGTGAGTACACCCCTCATATTTCAGCAATCATTTTAATACTAACTTCTTAAAGGACAATACTATAGAAATTAAACTTGGATATATTTTAGAGTAGTCAATGTTCAGCTTGTATAGCAGTGTATATTTACTGTCCCCTTTGGCGGCCTGTTTTAATTTTAGTTTTAGTCTAGTCTTCGTGTGAAGCTGTCATTTTAGTTTTTATTAGTTTTAGTCACGTTCATACTCTTTTTAGTCTAGTCAAATTTCAGTCAACTAAAAGTCTGAGCATTTTAGTCTTATTTTAGTCAGAATTATCTATGACTAGTTTCGTCAAGTTTTAGTCGAAGAAAACTGATGACATTTAGTCTAGTTGTAGTCAATGAAAATTGTATTTTAGTCTCTTTTTAGTAATTCAATTCTGTTTAACCCAGTCAATATAGTATTGACCCAGCAATGTAGTACACACACACACATTAACCCACTTTACACTTTCTCACAAACAAATATACACACACACACACATGTTTGTCTCAGTTGTTTTGGGGTCCAGTGGCTAACGTTAAAATGAGACACATTAACCACAGCCTCATGAGTTGGCATGAGCATTCTAAAATAGAAAGTAACATTACGTAAATGTCTTGACTTACCTCAATTCCATTATGGAATGCCTTGAGATGTCTCTTAAGGCCCATTCACACGGGATGCGGCAGCCACGTGTAGGGTTGGGTATCGTTTGGGGTATTTTCGATACCAGTGCCAAATCGATACTTTTAAAACGGTACCGGTGCCAAAACGGTGCCTGAACCGATACTTTTAAAAAAGCCACAAAGTGGTGGATGACACAAGAATATATTTTTATTGGACAAAAAAGTTCTTTAAATTGAACAATGTATTAAAAGTAAAAAAAAGAAAAAAAGAAGTAGTACTATACATTATTAAGTCAATGCAAAACGCAACAACAATAAAACCTAAGCCACCTAACCCAACTACAATAATTTAACAGCTTAAAATTTCAGCAATTCTTTTGCAGAAATATGACTATATGTGATGAGATCTGGGAAAACCCGTCGGATGTCGCATTGGGACGTTTTCAGGAAATTCGTTTTTCATTACATTATTATTCTATAATATCTTGTCTATCATTTCTGAAAATATCTCTTCGAAATTCACTTGTTTAGTGCAGAAAAATAGACATTTATTGCAGCAAGCAGAAATGACTGTCTTTCTCCTATGTTAAGAACGCACTGCGGAGGTGCTTTTCCTTAACACCACAAAAACAGTTAACCTATCAAAATAAACCACGTAACATATTTAGTAAAGGCGTATCAGTTCACATTCTCCACCAGTCCTGTGTAAAGTACGGCAAGCAAAGTTATTTATTTATGTATTTATTTATTTATTTATTTATTTTAATATCGTGAGATGGCGGAGCACAACAACGCCGTCTAAAGTACTGGCAGCTGCTCACTTAACCGATCTTACTCGTCTCAATCTGCTCAGTTTTGGTGATGTCAGTGCCCTAAATGATGTTACGGGCTATTTCACATCCAGAGATGAAGGATCGGATGATGAAGTTACTAAAGAGGAGTCGTCCGATGACAGTCTGTTTTATGCACAGTGCGCGAACAGTTGCGCTGCGCTCACTTTTACTACAAGGTAGGCGGCATTATTTACTAAACATAAAATGGGTGATCAACGGAAAACAAACGTTAGTCTGTTTGTCTGATGATGCAGTAGCGCTCCTAACTTGACAGACAGCTCTCGTTAAACCCGTAAAGTGAAAGTGAAAGCCGTCTCACTTTAAAGCCGTTTTTCTCAAAATCCCATTCCTGAAAATCATCGCTATCAGCCAACCTAAGATAGCCATAACGTAGGCTATTTCCAAAATAAAAGTTTTGGAAAGGGGCCTGAACTCAGCTTTATATGGTGTCAAAACCTAAAAAAGGTAAAATTTCACCATGTGTTGGGTTTTCCTAGATCGCATCACATATTTGCCGTCTTTGGCAAAATACGACACCTCTCCAGCTGATGTCTGCAAACTGTCAAACACGGTGCATCCCTCTGGTTTCAAGTTTATTCCACATACCATCAAATGTTTCATTAGGTTTGACGCGTTTTCCCCTTTACACACAACTGCTGCACGTCGCAGTGTCTGAATCATTTCTCGTGAAATATAGCCACACTTTAGAATGTTTAGTTTTTGGCATTTTAAGTTAGACGCGTTTAATGTAGCTAGCTAAGCTAACGGCAAACCACCTGCTGCAGTCAGAGCAAGTGTAACGATAGTTGCAGCATTCACGCGCTTCTCGGATGGTCTCATTTCCCGACAATTTGTGCTTTTAATTCGAAATGTGAAAATGGATAGTAACTACAAAGATGTCTTGGATTTCTATCATCAAAGCTTTCCGACGTTCACGTGAGTTTTCTCATTCAGTAAATAAATTTTATGATCATTCTGACACCCCATGAATGCAGTATTTAAATTTAACTAGCGATCATGCATGTTGATGAATCAATGCTTCTACATCCGTGTCATAGCACCAGAAGACAAATATTTCAATCGACAGTTCAGGCATTTAAGTGGCACCGAAATGAGGCACCAAAATTCGCGTTCTGATTTGGTCCGGTACATACCGGTCACATGGGTACCGGTGCCGTATTGGCACCGGGTTTCGGTACCCAACCCTAGTCACGAGTGTCCAGCTCATTTTTAAGAGGAGATATACAAAAAGTGGCAAACCACGGGCGGTTTCGCTGGCGGCTCTGCTTGTGCACCCAAAATCACACCGCTTCCACGAGCACGGCGCTTCGCTGCAGGCGCCGCCAAAGAAAAAAATATTTTATCTTTTTGTGACCGGCAGCGGTAGCCGCATCGGCTTTAACCAATCAGTGAACAGATTAACAACCAATTATAGACCATTTAACTAAACTTGTAACGGACAGTTGAAAGTGAAGGAGAAGATTGTTTTTTATGCTCTTAAGGCAGTTCTTCTTCTTACAAAAAAAACCCTCCACTTGTGCCAAACGGAAAAAAAAAGACAATAATTAATGACAGGATGACACAAACACAAATTTCCATTACATTTTATTTAGTTTTTAATAAATACAATTATGACCTTGACAGTTGTAACTATGGTAACATCCACCCGAGAACGCGTCGCAAACACCGCCTCATTCTTTTTCTCCCAAGACGAACCCCAGCTGGCCGGCCATCAGTCTCTTTCTCTGTGTCAGACTTAACTTTGTTTGTTGTCATCTTCTAAATAATGCCACGAGTGGGGCTTAAGGAAGTGACGTCACCTGTGTCTGCGCAGTGCGACCTGATGCTGCCCACTTCAGAAATACTGCAAAATAATAATAATAACACGACTAAACAAAACGGAATAACGTTATAACCTTTCGTTTCATCTCGTTTTGGTCAACGAAAATAAAGAGACATTTTAGCATAATTTTTATTTTGTAAACCACATTTAGTCTCGTTTTTATTCGTCACCAATATTGTATTATACATTTAATTATAGTCATCGTCACATGACCAGCATTTACGTTGCGTCTCGTCTCGTTTTCGTCACGTGATAAAGGTTTGTTGAAGATGATATTTAATCATAATTTTCACTGACGAAAGGAACACTACATACAGCCATTATTATCAAAACAGCTGGCAACAGAAGTGAGTACACCCTAAGTGAACTTGTCAAAACAGTCCAAAGTGTCAATATTTTGTGTCAAACCATTGTTATCTAGCACTGCCTTAATCATTTTGCGCATGGAATTCACCAGAGCTGCACAGGTTGTTGCTGGGATCCTCTTCAAATCCTCTATAATCATGGAGCTGCTGGATGTTAGACACATGGTGCTTCTCCACCTTCTGCTTGAGGATGCCACATAGGTGCTCAATAGTGTTCAGGTCAGATCACCTTCAGATGCACATTCCTCAGCAAGGCAATTGTCATCTTGGTGGTGTATTTGGGGTCAGTATCATGTTGGAAAACGTACTCGGTTACTAACGTAACCTCGGTTCCCTGACATACGGGAACGAGTACTGCATATGGGGAAACGAGTATGCTATGGGGAAAAACTAATTTTTCTCCGAAGACTGAAGCCTTTTTCAATCATGCAGTGTAACAATGAGAGTTGTCTTCTGAGGCGAAGAGGTTGACCTCTGCCTTGCCAAAGAACCCCCAAATTATCTAAACCCTCTGAGGGTGGAGCATCCACTCTTCCAAGGGGACTTTGCTCCAAGATAGCATGTCTGCTTTTTGGTTCAGCCTGCCCAGCACATGGGTTGATCTCAGCGAACACAAATTGAGCTGAGTCTATTCCAAGAGGCGCTCTACCAGAATGAAGAGGCGCTTCGAGGAGAAACCGCCCTGGTGATTTATATAAGACACCACCATCATATTGTTCAAGCAGAGTAAGATGTGGTGTCCCCTAGGTCGGGCAGAAAGGTGTGAAGGCCTGAACATACTGCCAGCATTTCCGGGCAGTTGATGCAAAGGTGACTTCCCTTTTCGACCAGTGGCCGAAAGCAGGTTTGTTAGTTATCGCACAGCACTCCCCAACCTGAGTTGGAAGCATCCACAGAGACCACCTTCTTTCTGCAGACCATTTCCAGGGACACGCCCCGTTCCATCCGCTGAAGGTCTTTCCAAGGAGCAAGGGCTGCTATGCAGGCCTGGTCCACCTTGACAAAAAAGGCGTCCATGACACCAGGCATGGGACGGAACTCTTGGTTTTAGCCAGTACCGAAGGGGCCACACACAAAGCAGGCCCAACTGAAGCACTAGAGACGCAGGGGCCATGAGGCCCAGCATCTTCTGAAACGTCTTAAGGGGGCGAGGGGCGAGGGGCTCCAAATTTGAATGAGGCCGCGAGCTGCTGAATGACCATTGCATGTTCTGGCAAGACTACTGCCCTCATTTGGGTTGAGTCGAGAACTGTTCCCAGGAACGATATCTGTTGGCTGGGAGAAAGTGTGGTCTTGGCAAAATTGACCCCGAGTCCCAGGCAATCCAGGTGGCTGAGGAGGAAGGATCTGTGACATAGTAGCTCATCCTCTGACTGGGCCAGGATGAGCCAGTCGTCAAGGTAATTTGGAATGCGGACTCCCTTCTGTATCAGAGGGGAAATAGCCGCATCCATGCACTTCGTAAAAGTGCAAGGAGCTATGTACAGTACAGTGTACTGATATGCCACTCCCTTGAAGGCGAATTTTAAGAATTGTCTGTGGTGGGGGGCAATTTGGATGTGAAAGTAAGTACCTTTCAGAGAATCTGGTTTAATGTAATCATCCCGAACAGCCATCTTGCGAGGGGCCACCTTGTTTAGGTGTCTGAGATCGAGGATGGGCCTTAGGCCGGCATCCTTCTAGGGGACGTGGAAGTAACAGCTGTAGCAGCCTGACTCACTGAGCTGGGGGGATGTTTTCTATGACTCCTTTAGCCAGCAGATTCATCACCTTGGTGCATAGGACGTGTGCATTCTTGCTCTGAACTGAAGTGGAGACCACGCCGCTGAACACGAGGGTCTCTGAGAGAATTAAAGTGTATAGCCTCGTTTTATTATCCCCAAACCCCAGTCTGACACTCCGGGGATGGCCTGCCAGGCCTCAGCCCGCGTGACAAGGGGTTGGATTAATTCTAGTGGGTGGTCGCCGTACAGGGGACCCCGCACTGATGATAAACACAAAAGGAAACTTGCTCTCCTCTGAAAACATTAAGTTTTATTTGCTCGCTATCACAGCATAGTTTTGTTGGCGCATCAATGGGCCCAGTATTCACAACAAGCATGTGCCTTAGGCACCCGAAACTGAATGGGGTACTCTCAAAAAAAAAAATAAAATGCTTTGGTAGACTTAATGCTCTCATAGCGAGAGCAGTGAGCCCTGAGCGCACTGGCTCTGTGTGGGCAGACGGGTCAAATTTGAAGATGTCAGTGATAATAACATTCTCCTTTAATCCATCTAAAAAGATCAAACTGCTCATTGGAAGAGGACTACTGATGATCTTTATGTGTAAAAATGCCGGCAGATGCATTCTCTGGCCCAGGTGGAGGTGATTCAAATATGAAGCTGTCAGCGATATAGAATAAAGGTGACAGTGTTCTGCTCCGATCCGCTCAGAAGGATTGAGCCGCTTGATAAACAAGAGGCGCCAATCCTCACGAGTAAACACACTGGCAGATCAAAGCTGCATGGAGAGTGACACACGTGGGGCTTTGCCGGCATTAAATCACTCAAGTTTGATCGCGAGTTCACCTTTTCTTCCTCCGAGGTAACTGGGGGAGGCGAAACTGGGCGAAACTGGGACAGATTGCTTAGTAATGAAAACAGCTCGCCTCTGTGAGCGCAGCTTTAGCAACGCCACACACAAATGCGAAGCTGCCAGCAATAGAGATGACAGCGTTCTGCTCCGATCTGCTTAGGAGGATTAAGCCGCTCAGTTTAACGAGGGACCCTGATCCTCACGTGTAACACACCCTGGCAGATCAAATGAAGCACACAGGACGTGTGTCGGCATGAGAATGCTCAAGCCTGATCACTCACTACTTCCTCCGAGAAAAATGGGAGGAAAGAAACAGGAGAGGCAGGCCGCTTTCGTAGTGAAAGCAGCCCATCTCCCTTAGCGACACACACACGCGCTGTTACTCACGTAAGATCGCTCAGACTCGGTTGCATAGCTCCCTTACTCTGCTGTTTCTTTCTCTGAACTTTGCTGAGAGAAGAGAAACGGGACAGCTGGACTGCCTCTGTGGAGGAGGTCCGCAAGCAGAGAAGAGTGAGACTCTATATACTACATACTCCATATAACAAGAGCATTCCGTCTCAGTGAGTGTGCACTCACTGCTCTTCTGCACCGTGCATCCTGCACAAGCCACACTCGCAGCGCGACATTTGCAACAACGTCACTACAAAATTTGCTATTTTAGAACTTACCTCTTAGAAATAAGCTCTTCTAGGCTCGCCAGATGGCGGCAGGAAATCAGCTGGGACCGCTGCTGCTGCGATGCTGAGATGGCAGAGAAGCAGCGAATCAGCCAAGCAGAGGGTCGCTGGTTCAGCTTGATCTGCAGCAAAGGCGTTTCAACTGCGAGAGACTTCGAGTCTCGTAGATCAGCAAAGAATGTCATCGCTGAAGGAGAAGAAATCTGAGGATCCTATGGCGAAATGCCCATTTATATAGCCAGATGGCCCCGCCTATTAAAACGGACTTTGGTGGGCTTTGTTGCCATAGGCTCATGCAGCTCTGCTACCGAGCCATTAGTTCATTTTTATTTCACTTCACGAACCAATGGCTGTGCACTTACACTGCATGATTGAAAAAGGCTTCAGTCTTAAGAGAAAAAGGAGTTTTTCCCCATAGCGTCTTAGCAGACGCAGTACGAGTGAAGTATCGATAGGGAACTGCCATTCAGCCCAGTTTCTGAAGGGAAGGCATCATGTTCTGCTTTAGAAATGTACAGTACATAATGGAATCCATGTTTCCCTCAATGTACTGCAGCTCCCCAGCACCAACAGCACTCATGCAGCCCCAGACCATGATGCTACCACCACCATGCTTGAATCTAGGCAAGAGACCGTTTTCTTGGTACTCCTCACCAGGTCATCACCACACACCATCTGAGCCAAACAAGTTTATCTTAGTCTCGTCAGACCATCCAGTCAGTTCCAGTAATTCATGCTCTTGGACAGGTTGTCTTCAACAAACTGTTTGCGGGCTTTCTTGTAAGCGAACTTCAGAAGAGGCTTCCTTCTCAGATGACGCCAATGCAAACCGACTTGTTGCAGTGTGCAGCGTATGGTCTGAGCACTGACAAGCTGACCTTCTACTTCTGTAACCTCTAAAGCAATGTTGGCAGCACTCATGCATCTGTTTTTGAAGCCAGGTTCTGCACTTGACGCACAGAACGAGTACTCAACTTCGTTGATCGACCCTTGCGAGGCCTATTCTGAATGGAACCCATCTTGGAAAACCTCTGTATGACCCTGGCCACAGTACTGTAACTCAGTTTCAGGTTGTTACTGAACCTCGCCCATCTTTGTGGAGGGCAACAATTCTAATTCTCAAAACTTCAGAGAGTTCTTGCCATGAGGTGCCTTGTTGAACATCCAGTGGTCAGTATGAGAGAATTGTACTCAAAGCACCAAATTTGAACTGCTCTAATACAAGATGCACAACTTTGTATGGTCCTGTCAAGCAGACAAAAACATGAACATGATGAATAGGACATGTGGCTTTGCATGGTTAAATGACATAGTGCTGTTATCACTTAGAGTGTACTCACTTTTGTTGCCAGCTATTTTGACAATAATGGCTGTATGTTGAGTTATTTTCAGGGGACAGTAAATATACACTGCTATACAAGCTGCACATTCACTACTCTAAAATATATCCAAGTTTCATTTCTATAGTATTGCTCCTTGAGA
Source organism: Labeo catla (assembly GCA_012976165.1). NCBI lineage: Eukaryota > Metazoa > Chordata > Actinopteri > Cypriniformes > Cyprinidae > Labeo > Labeo catla. Next base: position 88,893 of record VONZ01001548.1, read on the forward strand.
GGATATACTAAAAATGTTGCTGAAATTTTTGAAATTTCATGTACATCCTGCCATTATTTAAAAATGACAAAAAAATTTTTGGACAATTATGTAAATTTGCTTTTTTATCAGTGAGCAGAATTATTTTGACAGGACGACTGAACAGCAATTAGAGAAGAGTGGCAAGAGTATCAACATCAGGAGTCATTCTAGTACATGTTTTTAATAAATGGAGTTAATAAATAATATTGTTGTACACACAAAAGTAGTCTCAGATGGCTAAATAGCCCTTGTAAATTTGGTAAGGGGTGAATTGTGTTTGTCTTCATAAAATGCTATGTAGGACACTGTTCTGTAGCTGTATGACAACCAATAATGAATACTGCAGCATACAGCAGATATTTCATTAATGGTCCATATGATTACACTGTATGCCTGATGGGCTAAATTTGGTTAATATCTTAAGGTAACTTTATACATAAATTCACAACAACATAAATATCACTCAATCTCCTGTATATATGAAAACCTACAGTGAATATAATTAGATGCATCATTACATTTTCCATTTGATCCAAATATGTGTATTCGTTTTTTAATTCACTAATTTAATGTATAATGTTCTTAAATGTGTATTATTAATTTTTAAAAAACACTAATTCAATTGCAATTCAGTTGTCTCCTGTAGGCTATGTATGTAGACCAACAATGAGTATCAACAGATATTTAATCTGTAGTGCAGATCATTACACTGTCTATCTGATGTAGTGGACAGCAGTCGAGATGGCATTCCAAGGATCAGTTTTTGGCAGGTCCCCTCTCTAACTGCCAGGTGTGAAGGAAGATGTGCCACACTGTAATTGGAGCTTGGTGGAGGAATGTAAACAAATGTTCAGAAACATCAGATAAGATGTCAAGACAACTGCCAGGCACCTTTTTTGGTTTATCTGGGAACATTTTACTGACAAAAATTGACCACCTCTCACCCTCCATCGCAAAATATTTTTTTCAACCAGGTCACTGGACTCCTTTGGGCCAGCGAGTGGATCCTTACAGTTGGTGACCTGGGCATGATTTTCCAGTCTTAGGTGAGTTTTTTTGTTTTTTTCAGCACCAAATTCAAATGTGCTCCGGAAAGAGGTTCAAGCTTCTACTTTCCTTTCTCCAGCTGCTGTGGTTAGTCCATTTTTATTTGCCTTTCAGGAGTGTTGAGGGAAAGCTTAGAGGCACCCAATATAGACGTATTTGTAGAATGAGTCGAAATACTCACAAATTAGCCCGGAGACATAGAAATCTGGTGGGGCTTAAGAATTAGACAAAACCACATGATTTTACAACAAGAATCATGGTTTAACTATGATTTTTGTAGTAAAAAATTAACCATGGTAAACACATTAAATATGGGTGTACTATAATATGTGTGCTAACACCTTTATTCTCTGGAAGAAATAATTAATTAAAGCATGATTTAGTAAAGAAAAAATAATAATAAAATAAATAAATGAAATAAAATAATAATAAACATAAATAAATTTACATAAATAAATAATAGAATGGCTTTTCTTGTCACTGTGTAGCCAATACAGTCAACTAGTTATTATAAGCTCAGCAGTAAGATATTGTTTATACCCCTCTTTTTGGGGGGCTCATGCATTTAGTTAATTTATAAAAATGTTAATAATTATCTACAGTTATCTACCACATATATTATTATCATTGTTTTATTATTATTATTATTTTCCCCAATTCCAGTGTCCATGGTGAATTGGTGGATCTCTCAAGACTTTGGCGCGTTTTTAGGTTTTAAACTTTCACATGACAAACTTGCAAATGTAAGTCCTTTAATGGTCCGTGCGTTTCTTTTATTCAGTTTAAAAAACAGAAAACATGGTAGATATTGGCACTTTGAGTTACATGAGGACACACACATTCACGTAGGGACTTGAGAAGATTAATAACGAAGATATTGGACTTTTCCGAGGATCATAAATGGCCAGACATCAGCTAAATGCATGATAGTCGGTAATGACATGGACAGTTTCACACACAAAACTATATTTCAAAACCAACTAAAAGTAAATGCAGATCAGGCGTACCTAGTTTGAACAATTGATTGAAAGAACCGACGCTTAAGAATTGTTTGTTTGTGTATTGGACTGTATTTTTTACTTTTGTCATGGCTAGTCATTTGTCATACCACGCCACTGCGTCTGTGTTGGCAACCATTATGCTATCAGAACTACACTGTAGTGAGAGAGTTGCTGTTTGTTTATTTTATTAATACAATTAATATGAAAATACATATTTTTATGGAATACCCATTTTATAAAAGCAAGCCCCGTGATGCTGTGGTTTAACTCTTAAAGTAAACCACAGCTTTACAGGACATATTGCTTTATTTACTAAATAGAACCGACTCAAAAGATTTATTCAGTTACTCTAAATTCGTATTGAATTCTATGTGATACACAGTATTTGTATTAGCCTGTCTATCTGGCTTCAAAACCTCTTTATAGCAATTTATTTTGAACAAGGAAAATTCTACAACAATGATTGCTGTGAAATTGAGACCATTTTACCAAGACATTTAAAATGATACGAAACATAAAAGAATTAAAAAATTAGTTCTTGCGATATAATAACTGTAGTATGCAAATATATTAACATGAGATCCTGACACTCCGAGTCAACTCTCATTGGCCTAGTTTTGTTTGAGATATTTTCTTTAGATTAGCAAATTTATTGTTCCCTCTCGAGGAAGTCGAATTGCGTCCTCTAGAGGTCACTTTGGGGAACGTCTTCTACGTGACCCGTGTCTGAAGCTTACATACAAAAACTACAACACTGGCCGGCGACAGCCTATGACGTCACTGCCGGCACAACTCATTGCCGCCGGTGCATCATACCGGCACGACCGCATAGTATAATGCCGGTCGAACATATCATCCTCTTCTTCTTCTTCAGCGACTGTTTTGTTTGAAGCTGTGCATCTCTGGTAAGCTTTCTCTCTTAGCTATTATGACTAACACTAGCAAGTGTGTGGATCCGTGTCCCCGGTTTCTGACACCAGATGAAACGTGATCTTTGCATCATGTATTTGGGTGAAGAGCATGCACGCGATGTCCTCACGGGGATGGTTTGTGTGCATCGTGAGCTTTTTTTTATGAAGAAGCTGCACTTTTGTTTGTCCCTCTTTTTGAGGAAGGAGGTGCAGCCATTGGCTCCTTGTGGTTCAGGACCTGCCGCTGCTGAGGCACGGAGGAAACTGAGCTTGAGGGGATCCCAGGTGGATCTTGCCGTTAAGTTGGATACAGATATGAATGATGATGATGTGGTTTCTCTTACATCGTCTGATCCAGCAGCCAGTGCTCTGTTGGGCTCTGCCCAGGAAGAGCAGGAGATGTTGGATGAGGAAGAATGTATTGAATCTGAATCTCCTCAACCCTCCTATCCCACGTATGATGACATTTACATTTACATTTTCACATTTATTCATTTAGCAGACGCTTTTATCCAAAGCGAAAGAGATGAGTTTTCAGCTGTCGGGAAGTTGGCATTCCGGATGGGGGTGGGAAGATCACCAGCCAGAAATGGTGAAAGAGAATGTTCTGGAAAATGATTTTGTGCCTCTTTGTGATGGTACAACGAGGTGTCACTCACTAGTGAATCTCAGACTTCTGGAGGGAGTGTAGATTGGTAGCAGTGAGTGGAGGTAGGCGGGCGCTGAGCTTGTGGCTGTTCTATAAGCAAACATCAGTGACTTGAATTTGATGTGAGCCGCAGCTGGCAGCCAGTGCAGGGTGTTAAAGAGAGATGTGACATGGGCCCTTTTGGGCTTGTTGAATACGTGCTGCTGCATTCTGAATCATTTGTAGAGGTTTGATGGTGCATAAAGGAAGACCGGCTAAAAGAGCATTGCAGTAGTCCAGCCTAGAGATGACCAGGCCCTGGACAAGAAGTTGTGCAGCCTGCTCGGTTAGAAAGGGCCTGATCTTTCTGATGTTGTGCAATGCAAACCTGCGAGATCAAGCAGTTTTAGTTATATGGTCTTTGAAAGTCAGCTGGTCATCAAAGTTTACACCAAGATTTCAGGCTGAACTTGATGGGGTAATTGTTGATTAACCTAACTGGATGGTGAAGTAATGCTGTAGAGTCAGATTGGCAAGGAAGACAAGGAGCTCAGTCTTTGCCAGGTTGAGCTGCAGGTGATTTTCTTTCATCCACACCGAAATGTCCACCAGGCAGCCTGAGATCTGTGCAGCTACCGTTGGATCATCTGGTTGAAATGAAAGATAGAGCTGTGTGTCATCAGCATAGCAATGGTGATGTAGTGTATATGAAGAAAAGGAGGGGTCCAAGAACTGATCCTCCCCTCCCCAGGCCACACTGAAAGACCTACCAGTGAGATTCAAACCAGCGAAGTGGAATCCCTGTGATGTCCAGTGATAAGAGGGTGGACAGGAGGATCTGATGAGTCACAGTGTCAAAAGCAGCAGATAGATCCAGCAAAATAAGTATTGATGATCTGGAATCAGCTTTTGCAATTCACAAGGCTTCAGTGACTGACAGTAGTGCGGTCTCAGTTGAATGGCCACTCCTGAAACCTGACTGGTTAGCATCCAATTTGCTGTTCTGTAAGAGAATTAATGATACCTGGTTAACCCTCTGGGGTCTGAGGGTGTTTTGGGGCCCTGGAGAAGTTTTGACGTGCCCTTACATCTGTGCTTTTTTCAGTATCTTAAAAACATACTAATGGCTAAAGTCTAATTACATTGTAATCAGCACAAACTAGGCTACAATAATATGCAAGCAACATTAATGTGCATGTTTGTGTTTTTGTGTTTAAACAACGTTTATGCGTGGTTAGTAAAAACAAAAAAATTTAAGTCAATGAAAAAAGGCCATGAAACACATTCAGAACATTAGTTCACAAGACTTTTGAGAACTGGATGTGGTAGTCTAGAGTTCTTTTCTACAAAATGATGTGAAAATCATCTTGTTCAGTCGTTCACAAAAAATAATATACTTATTTAAATTTTCTAAGACAAGTTTTGTGATTGAAAGGGAATATGCAAGGGAGTGACAATGGCCAGTGAATATTTAGTGATTCACACCTGAGAGACAAAAGGCCCTCCTCTAATGGCCCATCAATGAGACTGTGACTGTCAGGTAAGAAACAATGTGAGAAGATTCAGAGATTGGGGTTTTAGATTTTCTGTATTTTATTTACAACACAGTATTATATAAACATGCATTATGAAGGTCAAATACAGATTATTAAGCACACTGATCTAACCACAGAGATGTGAACAGACCTTGTGTAATTCCTGAAAACTGTTTTCTGAATTCTGTTCAACAAGTAACACAAGTAAATCATACCTGATATTTAAGTGCTTGCAAAACTCATCATCAGTAGTCAAGGAACTTGTTTTACCAATAGAAAATCAGTGTAGTTGAAGATCTGATGTTGGTACAGTGCTCTCAGAGGAAAAGTTTGCAGGATTCATCTGTTGTGCAGGTATCAGATCACAAACAACTAAAGCAAAACAAAAAACATCTGTGAGCATGTTAATATCAAGAGCAATTTAAAGCATCATTGTTAAATAAAAGCATTAGTTCTATAATTTCTATACCAAAAACATATTCATATAGATATCTGGTCACTAAAATAAATAAATGAATAAATCAGTGATCAGCTGATAGGCCTGGATATATTATAATATTGTTACATTAGCAATCACTAATATTGCCCATGTGATTTTATAGCTATCATATGCACACATGCTTTGTATTTATTATTATAGAGTACAAGAATAACATCTGAGAAACTAAATTATTATTAAGCACATTATGTACACGTTTGAGCAGATATTTGCAGACAGAGTATTCAACAGTAAAGACTGGTCTAAGCATTCTTAGACATTACTTTTATATAGTCTAAACGTCAGCCCTAATTTAATGTCAATTTGTTCATGAAACATAAAACATTCCTGACACCTTACAAATGCATGGAAAAGTTGCCTATGATATTTCAAAATGTTGCACTCAATTTCACGCATTTTAGTCACGAATTATAATTTTGAAAAAGTCCAACTAGTAAATGCGTTCAAGTTTATGTCACAACAAGATTATCTAATGCCAATAAGAAACATTGCTTACACTGTATAAGATCCTCTCGTCAGCTGCCTGTAGCCACGCTCGCTTTCTGTTTGTGAGATAAACAAGCTTAGCCTGTTCCTCTCAGCGTCCTCATCTGGAGTAAATACAAGGCTTTTTCCTCTCAGCGACTTCTTCCAAAAACGGAAGTGTCCGATATGAACACGTTGCTGCTTTGTTTACGAGTTGATGTGGGCGTTCATTTCGCGTCTCTCAGGTGGCTGTTTGTAATAACAATAGCGCAGACAAGCGCGTGGGCGTGATCTAATTAGAGGTAATGAGCTCAGAGGGGAAAAACAGGACATGGCATTGGTTTCATACGAATTACTTAAACACAGAATATGTTTTTTTGATTAAACTTACTTAAAGTAGACATTTCAAGCTTTTTATAGATGTATCTCTCATGTTTGTGTGTCATGTATTCGCTGAGTTTTAGTTGACGCATTTCAACTGGATATTCACAGAGACTGAGAAGACTGAAATGACACCCTGTATATTTTCTTTATTTACAAAAACCATGAACATTTGTTGATATGTTGAACGTACACAAATAAAAGTAAACTTTCTACAGATTCAGGTGATGTATTACTTTTATGTGTCCAATCAAAATTGAGGGAGCAATTCAAGATCTTTTTGCTGTCATCTGGAAAATATGCGAGTGCTCTTAGTGCCTTAGCTGACCCCAGGACATTACAGTAGAGCATAAGGTGTCAGTAGGTGCATTAACATTCAGAGATGAGAAATGGGTTGCAGAGGGAAGAGAGGAGGACACTACGGGGGAAAGATAGGAGGGTGAAAGGGAGCGTAGGTTTCGTCTAAAAGTAACAGATAGAGGGGTTGTTAGGAGCTATAGGAGCTGTTACAGTAATCGCATGAGATTCAAATGAGTTATAATTGCATAGCAGAGAGTGGGTCAAGTATTTTTCTAGTTGTTAGAAATTAGTATTCCAGTACCCCCACCCCTCCCAGTCTGACGATGAGGTGTGCGAGAGAATTTATTAGACAGAGCAGCGGGGGTTGCTGAGTCCTCTGGACGAATCCAGGTCTCAGTCAAGCCCAAGATACTGAGTCTAGATTGTAAGGAAAAAGCTGAAATGAAGTCTGATTTTTTTGACAGCTGACTAGCAATTCCAGAGACCGACAGTAAAAGAGAAAGGTTCAGTGGATGAAGTGGCCATAGGGTATGAGGCCCCACGTAGGATTTAAATCAAACTTCGCTTATCGATACATACATAAAACACGTGCATATACACCTAGAAATTACTCGCATATACATGTATACTCTTGGATGTTCAAAATATACATATGAAATATACATGCACACTAATATGAAATCCATACCAATACATCTTTTATTAGTAATGAATACATATACACTTTTGAATAACTTGTATATACATATAAACTTAACGCATACATACGCCAATAGACACTCGCTTATATGTATAAACTTGATCCATGCATATACACCTACAACAACACGCACATATACATATAAACTCGCTGCATGCAGACACACCTGTACATACTCGCATATACACATAAACTTGATCCATGCATATACACCTAAAAACACTCGCACATACATATAAACTCGTTGCGCGTATATACACCCATAAAACACTCACGCAAACATACAAAATAAATTTCAGGTAAGACGCATGCTTGAGTTGTGTACATACATATATGCAAGTGATTTCATATGGGGATGTGCGTGAACTTTTCAGTGCAAACGGAAGGCATTTCAGTGTAAAAGGAAGCAGCGGCACTTCCGGCGGAATCTCCAGATTTTAAAACGCTTCACGTGACTTAATGCATTAAAATAGTGTTTTAAAGACATTTAATATAGCATACGATGTACCAGGGGCGAATTTCCACTGGGCACTTTTCAAAATCCCGTTCAGCACCGCCGACAGTTCGCGTGATCGTTCAAACAAAACCGAAAGTAAAACGCCCCGCGTTTAGAGCGCGACTCTCCAATGCATGTAAATTAGGCTACATAACATATCTAGGATGTTATTAGTATGTAGGCTATAATAGGTTGTGTAGTTGTCTATAGCTCTCTATCATGTTTGAAAAATGTAGTCTCTATTTGCATTTTCAATATTGAGAAAGTAGCCTACTTTGATTATGGCTGCACTTATTGGTTCGCACTTAATACGACTAAGAAAGGACTGTTTACATATATATATATATCAGTGGCGGCTACTGGTCTGTCAAATAGGGGAAGCTCATTTTCGGCCTACATCATAAAATTGTCTATTTATTTATTCACAAGAATGTGCCTTATTGTCATAAGTAAGTCACAATGCAAACAATCGTAAAAAAAAAAAGCTTTAGTTTTATTATGCAAAATATGATGTATTTTTTCTTTTAGTCAGATGCTACTATATAGTATAAATATTTTGCAATTTAAATAAGGTTATTATGGAGATTTATTTATTTATTTATTTATAAAGTATTTTAATAGAAATATAAGGTTTCATTATGTTATGTTAAAATTTTTCAAGATTACTATATATATATATATATATATATATATATATTTATAGTCATCCTCCATGTTAATATTTAATGTAGTAATCTATATATATATATATATTGATTACTACATTAAATATTAACATGAATGAATGAATGAACGATCTAAAAAAAATATTAAACTCTGTAAAAGTGAAACAAGGAATGTGGTGTATAATTGTGTGAAATGTATGATGAAAATCAAGCAATTTCGCCAAGCAAATATAAAGAAATAGGTTGCAGCAGTTTTTATTTCGACTGAACTTGAGAAATCCGCGATGGGACTGAGCGCGAATAGCTTCAGCGATTCCTTATAGTACAAAATCGCTGTCAGTCAAAAGGAGATGCAATCTTTCGACAGACCCTCCAATCATCACGCAGAAGCTCGGAGTCCAGGCCAGCCCACTCCTCATTTGCTCCTCATTCACCCCCAGAGACGCTGAGCGTCCGTGGGCGGGACATAATCGCAGCGTTTATCCAATGACCGTCTAGTTTCAAAGCACTGAAAAAAAACGTTCAAAGCAGCCGCATTGAAGTCAATGGACGCTGGGCTTCAACGGGGAAATGCACTGTGACGCTACGGGAATGTATGAGAAGAAAATCAGGTCAGCCGACCTGCTATATCTAACTGATTCTGAACGAACTCGTCTTTGAGATGAACGTTTTCTAACGCATTTTTAGTCAATAAAATGTTAATACAATAGTACATAATTTGACCATTAATTTTGTGACATTATAGGGGAAGCTGAGCTTCCCTTGCAGTCTTAAAGAAATCGCCACTGATATATATATATATATATATATATATATATATATTAGGGCTGGGCGACATGATAATTATCACAATAATTTTTTAATATCAGTCGATATCAATAATTATCACTATAAATGTCAAATCTTTATTTCTTTCCAGTTTAAAGTCTGATTTTTGCTCCTAAAGTGGAAGTTGTAGAAGCCAGAGCATTAATTTTCCTTAACAAAATAAATATCTAAATAGAAAAAAATATTTCTATATGTTCTAATGAGTTGTATTGTTTAAAATCAAGAAACAGGTTTGGGTTGTTTGATAATCATAATTATAATAATAATAAATAATAACAATAATAGTTATAATAGTAATATCACTTTTTTGTCTCTTAGAAATGCACATTTGATAGTAGCTTGAGGAAGCAGAGGTAAATTTTTGTTTATTATCAATCAGTAACATCTGTAAAAATTGTAGCAATCTGAGTTTTATATGGTTAAATTTATTCTGAACGTTTTTTTTTTTTTTTAGTTAAGCATTGGTATCCCATAGTAGCTAGCATACATTTTAAAACATGATAAACACAGTTAAAACCACAGATAATGGTACCTCAATATCATGGTAAAAATATGACTACATGGTTCCCTTTCGAGGAACTCGAACTGCGTCCTCTAGAGGACATTTTGGGGAACGCCATCTCCGTGACCCGTGTCTGAAGTCTATATACAAAAACATCAACAGAGCTGGCCGGCGACAGCTTACGACGTCACTACCGGTGCGACCACAGTAGAACACAACATTCTCTTCTTCGTCTTCACTGACTTTTTGTCTATAACCAAAAGCTCGAATTGAGTGCATGTTTCTCACCAAATGTTTTAAGTACGGCTCGCGTGTGACGATGCGTGGTAAGGAGCAAGCGCTCTTTGCTCCCGTGGAGTTTATTGCGCTCTTTGCTTGTCTCTTGCGAGAGACAAGCACGCTCTGATACCCGCACCTTTCATACGGTCCTTATATGGTGAGGTTTAAGCGAATATCGGCTCTCGAGGGAGTTGGATGAGATCATAGCATTTATTGCTTGTTGCCAGAGGCAGACACGCTCTCATACCCGCTTACACAGGGCTCGCGGGCCGTGTGTGCGGTAGCCAGCTGCGCTTTCAGCTCTCGAGGGAGTTGAATGCGGTTGTCGCATTCAGTGCTTATTTCTTGCGATGGACTGGCGTGCTCTCGTAGCCGCTTGCACGAAGCTCGCGGGCTGTGTGTGTGTGGTCGGGAGCAGCGCGTCAAGCTCACGAGGGAACTGGATGTGCTCATCACGATGCATTCGCAAAGGAGGGAGGTGAGTCTTCTCTATACCCAAATTTGCATGAGTGTGTTGGCCTCTCGGGCATTAACAACGCATTCGCGGCGGTGGCTCCGTTCCGCCTGATTCCCGCTGGAATCTGGTGCGTGGGCGGAGCGTGTTCAGCTTCCGAGGGGATTGAACATATGCTGTGCGTTGCGATTGTGGTGTTAATTTTCTGCCATACTCGGGGGTATGGACAGAAAATAAAGAGGATAGTATAGCCATCTGAGGATGGTTATAGTTTTGCATTTATTATTTGGTTAAGTGCAGCTATCTGAGGCTAGCTGTGTGTTAACCTGTCCCTTCCACATGGGTCTCCGTCGCCTGCTGTCGGGCGTGGGAACCACGGTGGGTGAGTACGATCCCTTATTATGTGTCTAACCATGCTGTATTTCTGGGACCTGTCTTGTGTGTTTCCTCTGGTAGGTCCTCTTCGAGCACCCCCCTCTGGTCTTTGACCATGGTTATGGTCTGCTTGCCTGGATCTGCCTTCGGCATATCGATTGGGAAACTTTCAGGTCCCCACTACAGCATTACATCTAGGGCTATGGTCCTACCTCCAGGTAAGCTCTTCGGAAGTCTTTTCTCGCAGGAGGCTCCTATATATCCTTGGATAGACACATGGACCTAGGCCACCTGGCTGAGGCCCTCTATCTGCGTCCTGCCCTGAGGGGCCTTCTGTTTCTGGATTTCCACCTCTATCATACAGACCTATTCTCATGCCATTTTGGTGATCTAGCGAGTCGCCCCTCCGAGGAGTGGGCTTGATCACGCTATGTTTCACCATCTTACGAGTCAGAGTTGTTTCTGCGGAAACTCTCTGGCTGCTCCAAGGAGCCTTTGGCTACATTTTTGGCCCTTATTCTCGAGGTTCTGTGGGCCTTGATAGAGCGGGGCCCTATGCTTTCCATTGTGATGGTAAGCACAGGTCTGTGTGGGGTGAGAATGGCTTATGCCTCCTTAAGAGAATACCTGAAACACAGCCCGAGGGCTGGGGACGCTACTGCTCTCTGTGCAGTCTTATAGAGGTGGCTCCCTGTCATATCTGATCCGGATCTCTTCCTAGGCCTCCTTTACAGGGCACGGATGGGTGAGTTAGATCCTTTATCATGTGTCTAGTCTCCTTTTGCTGTATGTTTCGGACCCGTCTCTTGTATTTTCTGTTCTCTGTTTTTTAGGTAGCTCCTCTTTGAGCACTCCCCTCTGGTCTCTGACTATGGTTGTGGCCTGCTTGTCCTGGATCTGCCTTCATCATGGAGACATCATGGCCACTTTTGGCTTTCAGGTCCTCACTACAGCACTACAACTAGGGTTACGGCCCTACCTCCAGGTAAACTCTTCAGAAAATTTTTTCTTCGCAGGAGCTTCCTGGTCCCCCTGACTGGACATGTATACCTTCAGGCCGCCTAACCGAGGCACTCTGTCTGCGTCCTGCCCTGAGGGGCTTCCTGTTCCAGGGTATCCACCCAATCATCATACAGACCTATTCTCATACCATCTTGGTGATGTAGTGAGTCGCCCCTCTGAGGAGTGGGCTTGACCACGTTGGTTTTCACCATCGTATGAGTAGACGGTGTTTCTGCGGGAACCCCTCTCAGTGCTCTGAGGAACACTGGATATGGTCTAGGCCCTTGTTCGCGAGGTTCTGCGGGCCTTGCTAGAACGAGGCCTATGCTTTCTGTCGAGATGGTTAGCACAGGACTGCCTGGATTGGTAGTGGCTCTTGGCCCCGCAAGAATATACCCACAGCACAGCCCGAGGGCTGGGGACGCTGCTGCTTTCTACGCAGCCATACAGTGCTCAGCTAGCTGAGGCTAACTGTCTGCTCGGAGTAGCGATGCTCCCCTCACCTTGAGGGTCTGCTTGAGCATTGCCCCGTTTGGGCAACCGAGGTTCGCCCTTACTGCCCCCCTTGGAGCCTTGCTAAGCCGGCAGTGCTCCCCTCACCCTGAGGGTCCTCTTATTTCACCATTTCTCAACGGTACGTCTATAAATACATTCTTATGGTAAGGCTCACACGAACCCTAGGGCGCTTTCTCAAATCCATGTATATGGTAAGTGCACACATGAACCCTGGGGCACTTTTCTAAAATCCACGCTGTGGTATGGAATGCACTGGAGCTTTGTGTCCATTCTAAAAACCTTTATGGTAGGGATTCATGCGCTACTGCCCGTACCCTTTCTCAAGATGGTTAAAACCCCGGTCACCTTGGGTCCCTCTCCAGAGCATCTGCCAGACTAAAGGAACGGTAATACTTGCACTAGTTCTTGCGCACCCTCTATGATATGGGTTCACGCTCAAACTCGTGCCCATTCTCTGAGTTGGTTGTTCCCGGACACCTTGGATACCACTCTTGAGCAGGTTGTTGCTACCTATGTTCTGTAGGACGGTTTCTGAGGGAACCTATGCAGAGCCCATGGTAGCCCCCTGCGTGAAAGGCTAAACTTAGGTGAAACCCTAGGCATTCAGCCATATCCCCTTAAAGGAATATCTTCTAATTCCAAGCTTTGAGCTCTACCCCGGGTCCAGCATATCCGACCCCTTTCAGGTAAGTCTTGGGTATGAAGCTTGGGCTTTTTGGCCGAAGGGGATAATGTCACTGACAGCCGTCACTACGTCTCAGGGGCAACTCCCTTAATCTTAAGGCAGTTGGTACTTAGTGCTTGCCTCTATAATGGCATGCACTCTCCTCAGCATGGCAGCGTGGGTATAACCGTTCCCCATAGCGACCTCTAGAGGACGCAGTTCGAGTTCCTCGAAAGGGAACGTTTCAGATTACGTATGTAACCCTGGTTCCCTGAGAAGGGAACGAGACACTGCGTCCTCTAGACTTGTGGCCATGCTTCGGACGTAAGCTTCAGATGAAGACGCGAATGTTGTGTTCTACCGGTGTCCTTTTATACTGTGGTCACACCGGTAGTGACGCACCGGCAGCGACGAGTCGCGCCGGAAGTGACGTCGTAAGCTGTCGCTGGCCAACTCTGTTGATGTTTTTGTATATAGACTTCAGACACGGGTCATGGAGATGGCGTTCCCCATAGCGACCTCTAGAGAATGCAGTGTCTCGTTCCCTTCACAGGGAACCAGGGTTACATACGTAACCTGAGACGTTTTATAGGTAGCCTATTTGTATGAAAAACGGTAGTCTAAAAACATTCAGCATAAATTCAGCAGAACATAGTTAAAATAATTCAAATAGAGACCAACATTTTTCAAGCATGATACAGAAGTATAGACAACTACACAACCTATTGTAGCCTACATACTAATAACATCCTAGATATGTTATGTAGCCTAATTTGCACGCACTGGGGAGTCGCGCTCTAAACGCGGGGTATTAAAATTGCTTTTGAAGGTGTTTTTCTTTCGGTTTTGTTTGAACGATCGCGCGAACTCTCAGCGGTGCTGAACGGGATTTTGAAAAGTGCCCAGTGGAAATTCGCCCCTGGTACATCGTATGCTATATTAAATGTCTTTTTAAAACACTATTTTAATGTGTCACGTTAAGCGTTTTAAAAAGCCCCGGCATCTGGAGATTCCGCCGGAAGTGCCGCTGCTTCCTTTTACACTGAAATGCCTTCCGTTTACACTGAAATGCCTTCCGTTTGCACTGAAAAGTTCACGTACATTCACATATGAAATCACTTGCATATATGTATATACACAACTCAAGCATGCGTCTTACCTGAAATTTATTTTGTATGTTTGCGTGAGTGTTTTATGGGTGTATATGCGCGCAACGAGTTTATATGTATGTGCCAGTGTTTTCAGGTGTATATGCATGGATCAAGTTTATACGTATAAGCGAGTGTCTATTAGTGTATGCATGCGTTAAGTTTACATGTATATACAAGTTATTCACAAGTGTATATGCATTCATTACTAATAAAATTGGTATGGATTTCATATTAGTGTGCACGTGTATTTCATATATATATTTTGAACATCCAATAGTATACATGTATACGCAAGTAATTTCTAGGTGTATATGCACATGTTTTATATATGTATTGATAAGCGAAGTTTGATTTAAATCCTATGTGGCGCCTCATAATAGGGTGCAGGTTAGTAAGATTACGTTGCCATCTGCGTGTGATGTTAGAGGATTGTGTAGAGACGCCAATTGCATCTTTTCATGACAGGTGCAAAAATAACCTAAAATGCTGGCTCATTTTTGATCGTACATATAAGAGTAATACATCATTTAAATCTGTAAAGGGGCTACTTTCATTTGTGTACACTCACAATATCAACAAAACATTATGATTTTGCAAAACAGAAAATAAACAGGGTGCGCATTCAGCTGTCTCAGTCTCCACACGTATCTGTTTGAAATGCATCAGTAAAATGAACTGAGACTCAGCGAATACGTGACACACACGAGAGATATATCTATAAAAAGCTTGATATTTCTACTTTTAGATGAAGCCCCTCTTATCGAAAACAAATATTCTCTGATGAAGTAATCTGTATGAAATGAACACGATATCCAGTCTCTCCCGTCTGCTTCAATTATTTTTACTTAATCACGCCCACAAGCTGCTTTCCCTTTTCATATTATAAATGCCACGTGAGGGCACACGCCAAATGTAAACGCCCAGATCACCATTATGAAGTACGGTTCATTTTATTGCATTATGTCTCACGGCGCCAGGGTGTTTTTTTAGCGTTCTATACAATAGAAAACGATGTGAAAAGTAATAGTGTTTACACTTACGCTTAACAATAATAATATAGTTTCCCAGATATAAAATGTTTTTGTATTGTATGATACATACAAAGCATGCTTTTGTTTATGACTTAAAGATCATATTATTTAGTTATTTATTTATCGCGTAACAATAGGATGTAATGAGTGTTTACACTGATTGTATGTTTAGACCATGTTTATTAATACTTTGTTTAACAATAATTATAAGTTTCTCAGATATAAAATGTCATTTTTATGTTAGTACAACTGTGCGAGTCAATGACTACAAATTCATACACTTTACGCAATATATATTTTACAGATGCTCCTTATATTAACATGCTCACAGATGTTTTATGTTGTTTGTTTTTTAGTGATCTGATACCCACACAACAGATGAATCCTGCTGTCTTTCAATTGAGTCTCTTCAAACTGTTTCCTCTGAAAGTGCTGTACCAACATCAGATGTTCAACTATACTAATATTCTAGTGTAAAACACTTTCCTTGACTATTGATGAGTTTTGCAAGCACTTAAAAATCAGGTATTGTTACGCGGAGTGAGAGACGTGAGGCGAGCGGATCCACTTGCAAGCTTTTATTACATGGACGAGACAGATACATGGTCGTGCAGGCAGGGTCAAACAACGGTAAACAGGAATGTAGGAGGCGAGATGAGAGAATAGTCCAGGAAGACGAGCGATAGTCCAAAAAGGCAGGCGGCTAGACAGACGATAACGAGAAAACCAGGCCGGAGAACAAAACCTAGGAACTAGAAACAAGAAACTAGGCAAACGCTAACAATACAACAATTCAACAATCCGTGAAGTGCACTGGGAAGGACCGGGGCTTTTATAGAACGCCTGATTGGTCACGGGGGCTGACGCAATCAGTGCGGTGGAGGATGGGAGATGCAGTCCGGAGTGTGGTGCAACAGTCAGAGTGTGTAGGTGAGGTGAGAGTGACATCTGGTGGTGAGCGGACAACGGGACACCGACCAGATTCGTGACAGGTATGATTTACTGTTTTCACTTGTTGAACAAGATTCAGAAAGCAGTTTTCAGAAACTACACAAAGTCTGTTCACATCTCTGTGGTTAGATCAGGGTGCTCGATGTGTATTTGACCTTCATTATGTATATTTTGATTATACTGTGTTATAAATAAAATACAAATAATCTAAAACTCCATTCTTTGTTTCTTACCTGACAGTCACAGTCTCATTGATGGGCCATTAGGGAGGGCTCTTTGTCTCTCAGGTGTGAATTGCTAAATATTCATGGGTCATTGCCACTTCTTTGCATATTCCCTTTCGATCACAAAACATGTCTTAGAAAATTTACATCAATATATTGTTTTCTTTGAACAAATGAACAAGATGATTTTCACATCATTTTGTAGAAAAAACTCTAGACTACCACATCCAGTTCTCAAAAGTCTTGTGAACAAATGTTCTATATGTCTTTCATGGCCTTATTTCAGTGACTTAAAAAATTTAGTTTTTCACTAACTACGCATAAACGTTGTTTTCTCAAAAACACAAACATGTACATTAATGTTTGTAGGATTACAAATTTAAGAATCTGTTGAAATGTTCTGACATAGCATCACAATAAAACTAAGGTAAAGTACATTGTATTTAACATTTAAGGTAAATATGAGGTTATCAGACAAATGATTCTCTCAAGCAAAGTTTGTAGCAAGATGTCCCTGCCAGTTCCTGTTCTTTTATTGTAAGTCAAATGAGCCAGATTACTGAGATGTTCACCTTTTGTTTGTAATGGCTCTCGGTGCCTCTGCCCAGTCTTTGAGTAGTTATGATGATTGGATTAGGACTGGTGTAAATGGGGCACTTGGCTACACTTGAGTACTTCATTTGCATGCTTTGTTTAGGATCGTCACCCAGGTGCTTTGTCTACATTTTAGGGGACTGCCCCCTAAATGTATATAAACTACAATGTATCACTGCCTTAGTCAGACTTTTGAGGACTGCAGAGCTACGCAGCGCATTCTCAATAAAGAATTCTGCTGAAGATACCCAAGAGTCTCCTGGTCTTCGCTTCTGAGTTTCCAACATGTTGCTTACATATTATTGTAGCCCAGTTTGTGGTGATTACAATGTAATCAGCCATTAATATGTATTTAAGATACTGAAAAAAGCACAAATGTCAGGGCATGTCAAAACTTCTCAAGGGTGCCAAAACACCATCAGACCCCAGAGGGTTAAGAAACCCAACCTTAACCCATCTCTAATAGAGATCTACAGACCAGTTTCCCTTCTTCCTTTGGTAACACTTTACAATAAGGTTGTATTAATTAACATTAGTTAATGCATTAGTAAACATGAACTAACCATGAACAACTTCTCTGTTCAGCATTAGTTAACCTTAGTTAACGTTAACTTACACATATATTAATGCATTTATGCATGTTAACAATTTAATTAGTTAACGTTAGTCAATGCATTCATTAACACAAATTAACCATGAACAACAACTCTGTTCAGCATTAGTTAATCCTAGTTTACCTTAATTTACACATATATTAATGCATGTATTCATGTTAACAGCTTAATTCTTTAACATTAGTTATCGCATTAGTTAACATGAACTTACCATGAACAACAACTCTGTTCAGCATTAGTTAATCCTAGGTAACGCTGACTTACACGTATATTAATAGATATATTCACGTTAACAGCTTCATTTGTTAACATTAGTTAACATGAGCTAATCATGAACAATAATGGTAAACAGCTTTATTTAATTTTTGATAATGTAGACGTGCTGTACATATTTACATTAATGTGTATATCAGCTGATACACAATAAGGATAAACAATTTTAACTCGCCATCTTAAAGGTACAAAAGCTTGTATGTACCTTGTCAACTTAACTTATTTAATAATAAGGCATCAATTTGGGCTACTCATAAACAATTCTAAGGAAGAAACCATCAACTGATATGTATATTCATGTTCATAGACTCTTTATTATTATTACTTATATTGAACAAAGCATTTACTAATGGAATTTGTGAACCTTATTGTAAAGTGTACACTACTTCAACATTAACTGATGTTTTACTAACATTTGTAGACTCTTTATTGGTCCTTAAATGAGTGAAAGGCATTCACACATTACTCACATTTCCAGAACATTTATTATGTCACATAACTGGTCAACACTGACAATCTTTGCCAGCACAAAACATACTAACACATTTTTTAAGAATGGAGAAACATGGAGAAACATACCATGTGCAACACCAATTAATACCTAAACAAGTAAAAAGGCGTTAATGGAAGTAGACCATGATATAAATATTTTTCTTAGTTAAGGTTTAGAATTCTCTCCTTTTTTTAACATGGAAATGAACTATCTTTTAATTATAAGCAACTTCCCATCAGTTTTCAGGGTTTGTATTTTGTTTGCAATGTTCTCATCGGCCATTATTGCGTCTTGACATTTTTGGTTTAAGTTTGACAATTTCTCTCCTTTCTCCTGTTTTTCAAGAATTTCTGCATATTTGTCTGGTGCTGCAATCGCCAGTTCAGCGATTGCTGCACTCTGCACAATAGTGTTCCGGTCCACGCCATACTTTCTGAATGCATCTGTCATGTTGCTTCCTCTGCTGAAAATCTCCAGGACGGATTTGTACCGCTTTACTACCTGTCGTGGTTCAGTAACTAAAAAAGACAGAAAAAAGATTTTTAAAAACAGGATAAAATATAAAAACATTTGTGCAATTGCTAGCTTTCTAGAGATCACATTTTAAGAAGCCATGTACATGTCAGGGAGTATTTAATTGTAAACAACACGGATACCAATTTTCACATTCTTTAAACGGGTCATACTGTATGATGCGATTCATGTTTTCCTTTGTCTTTGGAGTGTTACAAGCTGTCCGTGGATAAATAATATCCATAAAGTTGGAAAGATTAAAGTCTCCAACTTTTTATAATCTTTATAAAAGTTAAGACTCAGGCACGTCTTCCTAAAATGACTCATTCAAACACACTCCACATGTCTACGTCACTGTGTGGGAAGATTTGCATAACACCTCCCAAACACTGGCCAAACACACTGGACAGCTGGCTAAACAGAGCACAGCATGCTTTTCAGAACGATGAGCTTTGTAAAAATTAACATGTTTCAGAAAGGCAAAGAGGAGCAACAATAATGTAAGTGTGAATGTAATGTGAAAAATAATGTTATTTGAACCATAAACCACGTAAACACATTGCATTATACCAAATACACAAAATAATTTTCTATTTAGCAACATGATATGACCCCTTTAAATTATTAAATTATCTGGATTTGCACAACCCACCTCTTTGACAGAATTTACGCTGCTTGTTTTTTTTCTGTTTTTTCACTCTTTTCTTCACGTTCTTTGCCCTCTTTCTTTTCTTCCTTTCTCTTGAAGAGTCTGAGCTAGATGACTCTGAGTCAGAAGACTCAGAAGAGTCAGAGTCAGAGGATTCTTTTTCTGATTCCCAAGAGATTTTCTTTCTTTTGGGTATGTCCGCAGGCTTATCTTTAATTTTGTCAGGCATGTTGTCCACCTTGATGGCTTTAATTGGGAAAAAAACCCAAAAAAACAGTTAATAATCATACTGCATGATTGCATTTGTGACTTTAGAGGGATTAGTTCACTTCCAGAATAAAAATTTCCAAGTTGCAGTCAAGTTACAGCTGCATTTCCCGAGTCAAGTCAAGTTTCCAAGTCAAGTCAAGTTGCAGCTGTGTTTCCTGAGTCAAGTCAAGCTACAGCTGCTGTTCCGGTGTCAAGTCCAGCTACAGCTACTGTTCCAGTGTCAGGTCAAGTCAGAGCTGCCTTTCCTGTATCAAGTCAAGTTAGAGCTGTTGTTCCTGTGTCAAGTCAAATTACAGCTGTCGCTCCTGTCTCAAGTCATGTTACAGCCATCTTTCCTGAGCCAAGCACTGACAAGATGGCCGCCACACCAGAGCCTGTCACCACGCCAGAGCCAAGTACTGTCAAGATGGCCGCTGTCTCCAAGCCATGCCACAAGATGGCCGCCATCCCAGAACTCTCTGCCAGCACTCGGACGCCGCCTGTGGTCATGATGGCCCACGTGCTGGATTCACCCCTAATGGCTGTATGGGCAGCTAAAATGGCGCCCCTTCACGTCGCGGCTGCTACCCCAGGGTCCAGTCAAGCTCCAGGGTCAAGTCAAGCTTCCAAGTCCGGTCAAGCTTCCAAGTCCGGTCAAGCAACAGAGTCAAGTCAAGCAACAGAGTCAAGTCAAGCCAAAGCTGCTGTTCTCCATGAGTCAAGCCAAGACACAGCCGTCGTCCCCCACGAGTCAAGCCAAGTCACAGCTGTGCCCCACGAGTCAAGCCAAGTTACAGCTGTTCCTCACGAGTCAAGTCACGTTACAGCTGATTTCCATGAGCCAAGTCAAGTCACCGCTGATCTCCATGAGTCAAATCTGGTCACTACTGATCCTCACGAGCCAAGTCAAGTCACCGCTGATCTTCAAGAGTCAAGTCAGTTCACCACTGGTCTTCACAAGCCAGGCCAAGCCACAACCAATCTCCACGAACCAAGTCAAAGCAAAGCTGATCTTCATGAGCCAAGTGAAGTTACTGCCACTGTTCCAGAGCCAAGTCACGTCTCGTCTGACCTTCCAGAGCCCCGTCACGTCTCGTCTATCTGTCCAGAGCCTCACCATATCTCGTCTGACCACCCAGAGTCAGGTCACGTCCCGCCTGAAGGCCCAGAGTCAGGTCACGTCCCGCCTGACGGCCCAGAGTCAAGTCACGTCCCGCCTGACGGCCCAGAGCCTCGCCATGTTTCATCTGACATCCCAAGGTCACGGCCTATCGTGATGGCCAGCGTGCTGGACCCACCACTAGTGTCAGTGAGGGCAGCAAACATCCCAGTGGCATCTACACGTTCTAAAACCACCATTAAAGAGGGCCTGCCACCCACCGCTGCTCTTCCCTTAATGGCGGTTGCCATTTGGTGTGTGTGGGCTGCACACTGTGCTTCGGAAGGTCACGTCTGTTCACAAGTCTGTTCCAGAGGTCCCATCTGGTCTCAAGTCTGCTCCAGAGGTCCCACCTGGTCTCAAGTCTGCTCCAGAGATCCCGTCTGGTCTCAAGTCCGCTCCAGAGGCCTCTTCCGTCAGAGAAGCTGCGCCAATGCCTCCAGAGGTGTCAGCATTTGCTGTAGATCCTCCTATGGAGGCGGTGTTATCCTTTGGTCTCTCTGCTTCTCTCCCTATTCTCTCTGCCTCCTCTGTCCCTGCTCTCCCCAGGTCCCAGCCCATGACGCGGGTTCCTGCTCTGCCCTGGAGGGTCCCTGCGCCTCCTGTTCCGCCCTGGAGGGCTTCGGTGCCTCCTGCTCAGCCCCGGAGGGCCCCTGCGCCTCCTGCTCCGCCCTGGAGGGCTTCTGCTCCGCCTCTGGCTCCGCCCTGGGGGGCTCCCGCGCCTCCTGCTCCGCCCTGGAAGGCTTCCTCCCTGCCGGTTCTGCCTCAGTCTCTTGGCCCTCCCACCGCTCCCCAGGACTGTTTTGCTGTTGGAGCGTCTGGAAGCCGCTCCTTGGGGTATGTCACGAATCTGGTCAATGTTCCGCGGTCCGCTCACCACCAGATGTCACTCTCACCCTATCACTACACGTTGACTGTTGTTCTACACCCCAGACTACTATTCCCATCACCCATCACGCTGATAGCGTCAACACCCGTGACCAATCAGCAGCTCTATAAAAGCCCCGGACTTTCCCTATGCAAGCCACGGAGTATTGAGTTGTTGTTGTGTTCTATTGTTAATGTTCCCTAGTTTCCTTGTTCCCGAGTTCCTAGTTCCCAGTGTTTTGTTCTCTCTCCTGGTTTTCTCTTTGTCGACTGTCCCGCCGCCTGCCTTTTTGGACTATCGCTTGTTATAAGGATTATTCTCTACGTCTTGCCTGTGATTTACCTGTTCGCTCCTTTTGACCCTGCCTGTTCGACCATGTATCTGTCTCGTCCCTTAAATAAAAGCTCGCTTATGGATCCGCTCGCCTCGCCTCTCGTCTCACTCACTCCGTTACAGCATACTAATTCTTAATTTATTATTATTATTATTTTAAAAACCTAAAAATAATCATTGTTTACGTATTCCTAAGGTGACATGTCCTGGGCATTAAGTAAAAAATTGCTGTCACTTATTGAAGGACATCAAACAAAGAGGAAGAAATTAAAGTTGATTAAATGGCTCCAGAAAAAAAAAATTGCTTAAAACAAAAATGAAGTGCCGTTATGCCAGCATAAAATGAAGCTGATGCATAAGACAAACAAAGCAGACAACTATGTTTGGTAAGTTTTTGTTTGTTTGTTTTTCATGACCAGAGCTTGCTTGCTTAATGATTGCATGTAATAATGTTATTGTCCAGACATATCTACAATGGTATTAGGAAAATTTAAACAAATATGACAGGATTGTACTTATTATATCACTATAACTTTTTATTACGATTAAAGGTCATGTACACTGAGGAAGCATAGAAGATTGAAGTCAGTGAGGTCAGGATCACTTTTTGCAAAGTCAAAGTGTAATTTATTCTCCTGGATGAAGTTCATATATCGGTATGTAAATAAATAAATACATACGTAATAAATATATAGATTTTAGCGATTTAAATATTTGACAAAAACTACCAACACTACATTTTTTGTCACTTTTGTTAACAAAGGTTTTCTCAAGGACTTCAGTTGAGACAAATCGACATGATTGAAGATGGCACTGCTGGAAGCTCACGTACACTCAGCAGCATGGCCAAAAAAGTTCAAGCTGTTTGTGAAGATTCCATCAAGTCATATGCCAGAAGGAAAGGCCAAATGATAGGGCACCCCAGGCAGTTCGTTATGAATTATGAAAGCAACTTTCGTCACAAGCGAAAGGTAATTAAAACATTACCATATAATTTATGCCATTTTTTAGATTAATTACCCTTAGTTAGCTTAGTGAAGTTGTATTTTTACATAATAAAAGACTATGCAGTATCTGTACAAACCCTGGTTTTACATACTAGCAGACTGTCTATGTAGTGTGTGATTGTGAATACATTTTGAAGGACTAAATATTGTATAATCATTTTTCAGTATGGTCGTGGGAGGTTTGCAAAGACTTGGTGTAGAAGAAAGTGGGTCTTTGGGATGCTGGGGGTTGCACAAAGAAATAGCAAGCCCATTCTAAAACTTGTTCATCGAAGGTCCCGAAATCACCTCATCCCACTTATTGTACGACATGTGCATCCCGGACGTTCCATACTTAGTGATGAATGGCGTGCTTACAGAGGGGTACTAACCCGTCTTGGTTATAACCACTTTCCTGTGAAGCACAATCAGTGTTTTGTGGATCCAGTAACAGGCAGTCATACACAGAATCTGGAAAGAGCATGGTTAACTTACAAAGGACAAATATGGCGTCTTAGAGGAAACAGGACAGAGGACCTATTAAAACAACATCTAAAACTGATAGAGTGGACTTACTGGCTGGGAAACCAGCACAGAAATGGTCCTCTTGGAAGACTATTCAAAGACATTCACAGAAAATATCACCTTTAAAAACATGAAGGTGATCACTCCAAATGTAATTTGTCCAGTCTAACTTAACCATCTTGTTCACTCCCAGATCCTTCTACTCTTTTGAAACACCTCTTCTTTAGTTACGTTTTTTTCTTAATGAATTGATAGTTCATCATTTTGCTGAAGATAATTTTGTCTTGCTAATTTTAAAATAATAAAACACTACAACTGGGCAATTTTCAATGTATTTTTATACAAATTATACTAATTGTTATTTGATACCACAGTTATGTGACGTAATAAAGGTTCTGGAAATGTAAGTGATGTGTGAATGTGACTGTTTAGTAAAGAGTCTACAAATGTTAGTAAAACATCAGTTAATGTTGAAGTAGGGTACACTTTACAATAAGGTTCACAAATTCCATTAGTAAATACTTTGTTCAATATAAGTAATAATAATAAAGAGTCTATGAACATGAATATCAGTTGATGGTTTCCTCTTTAGAATTGTTTACGAGTAGCCCAAATTGATGCCTTATTATAAATAAGTTAAGTTGATAAGGTACACACAAGCTTTTGTACCTTTAAGATGGTGAGTTAAAATAGTTTATCCTTATTGTGTATCAGCTGATATGCACATTAATGTAAATATGTACAGCACGTCTACATTATCAAAAATTAAATAAAGCTGTTTACCATTATTGTTCATGATTAGCTCATGTTAACTAATGTTAACAAATAAAGCTGTTAACGTGAATATATCTAATAATATACGCGGAAGTCAGCGTTACCTAGGATTAACTAATGCTGAACAGAGTTGTTGTTCATGGTAAGTTCAAGTTAACTAATGCAATAACTGATGTTAAAGAATTAAGCTGTTAACATGAACACATGCATTAATATACGTGTAAATTAAGGTAAACTAGGATTAACTAATGCTGAACAGAGTTGTTGTTCATGGTTAATTTGTGTTAATGAATGCATTAACTAACGTTAACTAATTAATTTGTTAACATGAATAAATGCATTAATATATGTGCAAGTTAACGTTAACTAAGGTTGTTCATGGTTGTTCATGTCAACTAATGCATTAACTAATGTTAATTAATACAACCTTATTGTAAAGTTGTTACCCTTCCTTTCATTGTAAAAACACTTGAGCTGTGTTCAACCAAGTCTCTGCCTTTCTCACAAAGAACAACCTACTGGATGGCAATCAATCTGGTTTCATAAGTGGACACTCAACTGAGACTGGCTTGCTCTCAGTTGTTGAAGCCCTGAGACTGGCAAGAGAGGCTTCCAAATCTTCAATACTTATCTTGCTGGATCTGTCCGCTGCTTTTGACACGGTTAACCACCATATCCACCTGTCAACCCTATTGGCAAAGGGGATCTCAGGAACCGCACTCCAGTGGTTTGCGTCTTACCTCTCAGACAGGTCCTTCAAGGTATCCTAGAGAGGTAAGACTAATTTTGCAAGATTAATTTTTAATGAGCCAAAAAGAATGCACGTCACACCTCTCTTCATCAATTTGCACTGGCTACCAATAGCTGCTCGCATTAAATTTAAGGCATTAATGTTTGCCTACAAAACCACCACTGGCTCTGCACCCATTTACCTAAATTCATTACTTCAGACTTATGTGCCCTCTAGAAGCTTGTGTTCTGCAAGTAAACGGCGCATTATTATGCCATCCCAAAGAGGCACAAAATCACTTTTACGGACTTTCTCATTAAATGTACCCTCCTGGTGGAATGACCTGCCCAACTCAATCTGAACAACTGAGTCCTTAGCCGTCTTCAAGAATTGGCTAAAAACACACTTCTTCCATCTTTATTTGACCCTCTAACTCTAGCACTCTCTATTCTAATCCTATTCTTCTTCTCTCTCTCTCTCTCTCTATATATATATATATATATATATATATAAAACATAGCTGCAAGCAGCATTTACCATGGTTCGAGCATATAAGGCCTTTGAGGTGCTATGGTTTTAGGATGTACTCCAACCCAAAATATATAGCTAACACTAAAACACATCCATGATGTAGAATACACTCACAAACACACAAACAAAGAATTAAATGGTTAAACTGTTATATTAAATGTTCGTTAAGCATTACTACACACACACACATTTTGTTGCATGTAAGAGATTTCTGTCATAAATAGTAGGTGACAAAATGCTTACTGCAAGTCTTGTGTTTTTAGGAGTTTATATATCATTTTAAGGTTTTACTGTAATCAGAATCTTGCATAATTTTGAAATGTAACACATCTGTGTAACTGAAGTGGTAAACTTTGACTAAATGTGATTTGAAATGTTATAACAGTGATTTAGTATCATCTTTGCACAAATTTAAAACTTTAAGCCATGAAAATGCACTGTTTTATTCAGTTTAATGACCCATTAGTGGCCTTCTACAGCCTCTAGTGGTTACAGTTGCAATGTCATGGTGTTTTAAAGAGAGATGCATTGTTTTTACGCTTTATAACTGTTACATTGCCTTTTTTGCCTGATGTCCATAAAATGTATGCTTGTTTACAATCATATAATGATGATTTTACTTAGGTTTGTGAAATTTTGGGGTACAGTAGATCATGATCTTATTATTAAGTGGCACTGTTTTTGCTGTCTAAATAAAAATGTTCAACTTTTTTTTTTTTGATAATTGTTTATCTAGAGAGTCCAGAGAATGTTACTGCAGTGGTTTTATGGATTTTGAGTTTAAAACCTAGGGACTAGTTTACAAAATTAAGTTGTTTTTTAAAATAATATCAAATATTTAAAGAACAGTTGGATTGACAGCAATGGTCCTGGAGGCAAAGTTGTTCAGAATGAGGAGATCTATCATATGATATGAAGATCTAGTGTTTGTGTGAATATATGTGCATTTTTGTTTTAGCAATTTGTGGCCATGTACCATACACATCTTGTGTTTTTGAAGCCTTTTTAACTGTTACAGTGCCACCTATGGTCCGATCTTCATGAAACTTTGCATGCATGTTAAGAATCATCTGTCACATGTTCTCACCAATTTTTCAAGTTTTGAGGTTTTGTTTAGGTTTTGTAGGCTTTTGGGTATTTTTGGTCACGTCCCTTTTCTAAATGACCCCGTTATAGCTAACCAAAGGACGAAATTCAGCATTTTTTTGATAATTATTGATCTAGAGATCTGTGCTACAGTGGTTTGATCGAGACTGAGCGAATTTTAACATATTTGTGAATATTTAATGAACAATTTGATTGACAGCAATGGGTCTTGAGGCAAAATTGTTCATCATGAGGAGATCTATCAAATGATATGCATATTGTGTGGATGTCTGAAACACCACGTGATTACAGAGCCATAAAACTCGTTAGCGCCAACTAGTGGCCGATTTGTTTTAAAATTCTTACAGACCTTTAGGACCATGAGTTGAACATGCCCAGTGAGTTTCATTCCGATCTGCCTCCGTTAAACTTGTCTAATAGGTACTCAAACTTCATTTAAGATACGCAAATGTCCTCATATGTCCCTTGTGTCACATTGGACAAAGACACTGCATACCAATTTTCAGGTCGATTAGACTGACGGTTGCATAGTTATAGCCATTTTTATGTTTTTCAGACTTATAACGCCACCAAGTGGTAGAGCTTTGCAATTTTTTTTTATTTGACCAAAAATTGAGCTCTTACACATGTATACCAAGTTTGGTGAAGAAACCTCATTTGGTTCATGAGTTATAGCCATTTTAGTAAAAATGGCCCCCCACCTTACAAACTTTTTGGGGCCCCTTCGCAACAATGAGTCGAAATTTCAACTTTTTTTAATAATTATTGATATTCACTGTCCAGAGAATGTTTCTGCACTGGTTTGGTTCCGATCGGACAAAAAACCTAGCACTAGGTATAATCTTGAATAATTAATGAACGATTTGATTGACATAAGTGGTTCTTGAGGCAAAGTTGTTCAGAATGAAAAGATCTATCATATGATATAAAGATTGTGTATATGCATGAAACGCCTCGTGATTACGATTTCTTTCAAATTTCTCACAAACCTCTAGGGCCATGACACAAACAGGCCTGCCACGTTTCATTCTGATTGGCCTTTGTTAACCTTGTCTAATGGGTGCTCAAACTTGATTGGCTGATGGCGGCCATGTTTTTTAAGATACATGAATGTCTTCATAGATCGTCTTGGCACTTTGGACAAAGATGCTGCATACCAATTTTCAAGTCAATCGGACGAACAGTAGTGTAGTTATAGCCGTTTTTATGTTTTTTCATGATTATAGCGCCTCCAAGTGGCCGAACGCAGCATTTTTTTTATTTGACCTAAAAACGAGGAGTTTTGGAAAATATCTCATTCCATTCAAGAGTTATAGCTAAAATTAACAGTTGGCTAACGTTAGCGTAACACGTTTTTGCGTGCTGTTTCGTGCGAAACCGAAATTTCAACTTTTTTTTTTGATAATTATTGATATTCAATGTCCAGAGAATATTTCTGGACTGGTTTAGTTCCAATCGGGTGAAAAATCTAGGACTAGTTCGCAAAAGTAGGTTTCGGATATAACGCCATTTTGCGGAAAAACTGTACATCGTACAAAAAATCTGCACCAGATGTAAAGATTTTGAGTCTACGACAAAAATTATATGAGCTACGGCCAAAAATGTAAAAAAAAAAAAAAAAAGGTAGTTTTTTGCGTTGTAGCGCCCCCGATTGGGGCGAGACTTTGTCAGAATGTCCCCTCAGGGAGTTTTACCTTCTGGCCAAGTTTCAGCTCTCTAGGCCTTACGGTTTGGTCTGCATGATCAGTTTTAGCAAAGAAAAATAATAATAATAATAATAATAATAATAAAAAAATCTCTACAATTACAATAGGGTTTCAGCACTACGTGCTTGAACCCCTAAAAACATGCCCTTTTAGACTTATACTCCATTTACCTACTGCTTGTTTTCTTTAAAAAAAAAAACAAAAAAAACAAAAAAACTAATACTAGCTTCTCTGTTCTTTTTGTATTCTATTTTATTCTCTTTATGTATTATACAATTAACAAAAAGCAAAAAAGACCTAACACTAACTTGCTTTTTATTTTTTATTCTGTTTTCTTTTGATTTATTTTAGAATTAATAAAAAACCTTGCTACGTGTACTGTGTTAGGCTAACTGAGACTTGTAATAGCACTTGCATGTTATTGCTCTTTTGTTGATTTTGCTTTTGGATAAAAGTGTCTGCTTTTCCTCAAAATATCTTCTTTTGTGTTTAACAGAGAAAAGTCATACAGGTTGAGAGTGCCATTAAAAGTGGCAGTAGAGTAGATGATGACAATTTTCATTTTAAAAGGAAAAATCCCTTCAACTATTCCTCATTCAAAATCAATTAATCTGTACACCTCTCAATCTTGATAACACAGAAAATGAGCAAGGACTGGATAGCATGCTTGAAAAGGAGCTGAAAAAGAGTCCTTTTTTATTCAAATGCAATAATTGGTTGAAAAACTCATATAGATGGACTTGTGGTTTCCGGTGGTTTTCTGCTGCATATTTTAAGGTTCCTTCCTGTTCTCCAGCGCATGTTTTATATTCAAAGCCCACAATGCAAAACAAAGTGTCTGCTTTCCACTGTAACCTGCATCATTCCAGCTGCTGTTTGGATCATGACCCCTGGGAAGGACTGACAGTCCACATGGATATATCTGCTTTAACAACATGTGGCAGCCTTTCATTAATTCTGAAAACTAAATTCTAAAATAACTAAAAAGCAAATGACATTTTATGGTTATTGAAATTGTTCCCAGGTGAATGAATCAATGGGATGATTTAACTGTTTGATGAGATTAATCAAATTAAACAACGTTTGTAGCACATTGTCATTCAGCTGTACCACAAAATGCATGTTTCTTGAATGTCTTGTCTTGAATTCACTGACAGTGAGAAACCACATCCTGTTATTCAGTGCACCGCATTATGTAACATGGTACAATATGCACACGTTTGCTGACTGTTATACTTTAAAGTTTGTAAAAAATTAACAACAACAACAACAACTAAAAAAAACCTTAGCATTGATTACTGCCACTTGTTGCTAAATTTTAAGGTATGAGAGGTTATTGCGTGGAAATGAATTGTACACTGACATACTGGTTTTAGCCGTAGTCAGACATAAACATTTCCTTTTTTGTGACCAAATATTTATTAAAAGAACAACAACAAAATATCACAAACATGTCAAACAGCCAAAGGGAAATATCTGTATACATGTATATCAATACATATGGACACCATGAATTCATACAAAATAAACAGTTATTAAAGGGAAAAAAATGAATAAAATAAATAAATTAACAAAAAATTCTATTAAATGAAATGAGGGGTACCCACACACATACACATAAGGGGATTTGCTCATGTTCAGGAACTCCAATTAAACCAACTTAAAATACAGGTAAAGAGCGATGATCATCTTAACCAGGTTTCCAGTGACTCTGCAACAGTGTGCCAACTGCAAAGGGTTTTCCCATTTGCACCATTTTCTCGAGCAGTAGACAGTTCTAAAAAAAATTACATCCAAAAATGTAAGGATCCAGCATTTAACAGAGAAAATTAGGAGGTTTCCATCTTAATGCAATCATCTTTTTAGCAGCTGTGATGCCAGCTAGTAATATGTGCTTGTTCTGATTATTAATATTCAATATTGTTAACTTATTTAATAACAAAACCGGGATTGTTACAGGTACTGTTGTTGAAACTAGATCAGACCTTTTTGATGCTACCTCAGTCCAAAATTGAGCAACCGGTGGACACTATGTAAAAAAGTACCTGGAACAAAGCACACAAAGTACAGTTTGGGTCAGTTAACCTCTTCATTAAATGGAGTTTACGGGGGGTTAAATATGTTCTGTGTACAAAATTAAAATGTATCTGTTGGTGGTCAGGGTTGTGAGAAGCCTCCTTTATATTTACCCAAACATCCTCCCAGTTAAAATCTGGATAAAAATTGGGACAATCATGTCTCCACAGCCTTTCTAGTGGCAGTTTAGCATAAGAAGCTTCCAAAATAAAATTATATAAATGTAGACACCGAATCTGGTCTTGTACGCCAGTCTGCTCACCACCAGAGGTCAACTTATCATTTCACATTACACAGACTATTGCACTACACCCTGGACTACCTTTCCCATGTTCCACCGCACTTACAGCTGCAACCAATCACAAACTGCATAAACATGAGGCCCTTCCCACGATTCTGGGTGGAGTATTGGACTGCGATTAGCACTGTCTTAGTTTAGTAATAAAGTTTTGCATTTGGATCCGCCCGTTTCCTGTCTCCTTCGCCCCTTACAGAATACTCGTCCGCAGAAGGATCCAGCAGCTTTTCAAACGGACATTGGAATTTAGCATCCAATGACCCCTTTAATCTTCAAAACAGTGGGATAGAGTAGGAAGAACTCCACACCCTTGGCTTGAGCATTATCCATTGCCTTAGAGAAGGATAGGCAGTGTTTTAGAGTGTAGCTGATATAATCCGGTAAAAATCTCACTCTCTGACCATAAACAGTGACAGGGGTTTTACTAGTAGCTCGAAGAATGCGCTACTTGCACACCTACTTCCGCGTTCTTTTCAATAGGGCTCAGTCAGTTCCGGTTTAGCAATGGCTACGTTCTACACCCGCTGTCTCCAGGATCTCCCACGGATTAATGTTACTGACGTGCATCGTATTTGCAAAACAACCAAAGCTCCATCCAGCAAGCTGGAGAAAGGCTTTAAATTATACGCAGCCTCGTATATACACAGTTACGAAGGTAAGCAACATTTAATGTTAATCAGCTTTCAGTGCTAACTGTAAACAAACAGGAATGCCTTAATTGTTTTCATCATATGTGCTTGTGTTATTGTTATCAGTATCAAATAAAGACAGGCTGTCAGGGGAAGTCTGCGTTAGAGCCTTGTGTTACAGGTCAATGAGGAAGAATGAGGCACCACACAATTTAATAGTATGCTAGAGACATAGGGTTCACCATTCTCCAAAACCAGTTCAGGTGTTCAAGTGTGTTCAAATGCCTTCATGTGTGTTCCGAATTGTTCATGCGTGTTCCGATGTGTTCATGTGTGTTCATTTTCTTGAAGTATTACAAATAACAAGGAGGTTTTGCAGAAGAATCAGAATGTTGTCAGTCTGAATTTGAAATCCGTATTTCTTAAGATACCTGTATGGTTCCAGTATGAAGTATTACATAAACCCAGAGTAGCCACAGTGTATTCTGCTCCTACAAAGCCACCTTGGTTATTGTTCTACTAAAATTAACATGCTACTAACTTGGACTTTATTGGCAAGAAGTACAAGTTATTAATTATATATATATATATATATATATATTTTTTTTTTAGGTTGGACTCAGGGATGTTTCACCTGTGGTGCTCACACACAGCAAGTGTTCATGTGTGGCAGGCACTGCTTTGTGCAATCACATGGTTGCCTTGCTGTTTCAAACTGCCCATTATTCCCAGCTTAATTTATCTGTTGTACCCCCTGTGCTTAGCTGCACTGAAAGAGAACAATCCTGGCATAAACCACGAACGATGGTAATTTAGCATCAGAAATTTAGCCTTATTTATAAGACAGTATAATCACAATATGTGACATTGTTTGTGAAATTTACACTGAAATCTCAATGTAATTTTGACATCAGGAGCATCAAAGTTCAATTTCAACCATTTATTTCACCATGATTTCAATATTTGACATGATCTTATTCAGTTCATATTAAAGATATCAAGGTTAAATTTTCACAGAATGTTCTTTACATTATGCAGGGTAATTTTATGTAGAAACTGAATTCTTTTAAAAGTGCATTTTAAGTTTATAGTTTATAGCTTTGTTCTTCTCTCTAAGATTATTTACACTTGTCTGTCAGGGCGTGAAACCAGGCCCCATCAATGCCATGGTCATCACAAAACCTGTAGCAAATCGTTCTGCACAAGGTGGAGTGAGGTAAGTTCAGCAACCACATTTTTTTCTTTTTTTTGTTACAAGGATGCTGAGAACAAAGATACTTTGCTGCATTTCATTGCAAGGCTTTATGCTGTTAAAGTGTTTAAGCATTTAAAATAATACATAAAAATTGTAAAAAACTATAGAAATAGTAATTAAAGCAATAACAAATGTAATGTTAGCAACAATAATTAAGCTAAACATTTCCCTACAGAAGTGGACTCTACAGAGGGATGGTGGGCCTTTTACCAGATTCATGCATGTTTAGAGTTGAGGAGGCATACGCAGAATTCAGCCCTGAGGACAAGCCACTTGTTACCACCATGAACATGTCACCTGACAAGCCACTTGTTGAAAGTGCATTCGGGTTGGTCCAGGAAGGAAGCGTATTGTCTTACCAGCAGCCTGTCTTAACATCACGGTACATCACACTACACGATGCCCCATCAACTCCACCTTTGCCTCTTGAAGGATATTATCTTGCTCCATCTAAATGCATGTTTGTTTGCACTGAGGAGGAGCTCTTACACCTTCAAAGTCTAAACACACCATTAGATATGGCTCAGAAAATTGAAGAGGCAACACGCGAGCAAAGCTCTTGTCCTGACTGGCATCAGCTTCGCAGATCAAGAGTAACCGCTTCCAGGTTTTGGGAGATATGCCATGTCAGAGGCCTAAGCTCTGCAGAGTCCCTTGCAGAGCGAATCATCAGAGGAACCCGACAGACAGCAGAGATGAGAAGAGGTGCTGAAATGGAGTCAGAGGTAACAATGGAGTACAGCAAATTGAAAAATGTTAACTACTCACTCTGTGGTTTAATCATCCATCCTAATGCTCCCTGGCTTGGTGCATCCCCTGATAGCGTAGTTTTCGATCCCACTGACAATCCTCAGTTTGGACTTGTTAAAATTAATTGTCCTAATGTCAAAAACATTGTTGACTGCAAATATTTGCAAATGGACCATGGATTTCTCACCCTGAAAAAGAGCCATGCCTACTATTACCAAGTGCAGGGACAACTACTGGTCTCAGGAATGCAGTGGTGTGATTTCATGGTGTGGGCCTAGGAGGATTATTTTGTCCAGCATATCTTCAGTGACACTTCAGTGCACAGAAGTTATCAGAGAGAAGGTGGATTATTTTTACTTTTACACATGCATGCCAAAATACTTGTCAATGAAATAACTGAAATTTTAAAGAAGTCAGAGAAATTAGATAAATCTGTAAAACAGCACTCAAACATGGTATTAAATATGTTTTATTTGTACAATGTCTGTTTCTTATATGTTCAATTCCATTTTCTGATATGTACAATGTCAGTTTAATTTACAGTAAATTTTATTTATCTTGCTTGTCATAACAGTTTCTTCTTAAAATAAACATAGATTGAGTTAACATTTATTGAGAATGGCAATGAAACAGTAACAGTTAAAGTAAGTCATAAATATGGAATAGCATTCCAGTAGTCAAAGTAAAAGGTAATCAAAGATTTGATTTCATTTGATCCATGTCTTAACTAATGCCTTGTTTTGATAATTTGACGACAGACATGCAACTGTAAAAAGTTGATTAATGTTAGCACTGTGGGAAAGTGTGATGACACCATCAAAAAGTTTGTTTTGTTTGATTCTCCTGATGACCCGTTCCACGTGCACACGCAGTCTCATTATTGCCTGCGTTTCTTTCACCTGATGTGCTGGCATCTGCTTTCCCCTGGACAGAAATGGTGGACAGTACACTTTGCAATTGACACAGTCACTAATTAGAAAGCCTTTATCAACCATAACTGCCACGTCTTCTATCAGTCTTTTTGTTATCACACACTGTTTAAAGATCTCCCTGTCACTCACTGACCCAGCATAAAGCTGAGAGACGAATGTCACTGGACCATGAGGGGCTATTCCAATGAGGCCTTTCATTGTGCAGTGAGATTTGTAATTTGAGTACATTTCACTTTGGAGAAGTGGTGAGGATGGTGTTTGACATCTGATCTCAGTGCAGTCAATGATGACCTGTGTGTCTGGGAAATCAGAGAACTCTTCAGGGAGGTTAGATTTTACATCAGCTGCTGAAAGCCACACACACACTGATCCCAGCAGTGTATAGAGGTAGTTTGTCCATGTCGCAATTATTCTGCTCACTGTGGAAGGATGCATATGGAAACGGTGTGCCAGGTCTCTCTCCTTTAATCCAACTGACAGGTAGACAAGGAAAAGAAAAAAACTCATCGATTGGCTGCAGCAGCTGTCTCTGGAAAGGTAAAACATGCATGAAAGTTAAGTTTGTATAAGAACATATTAAAGTCAAAGTCAGCTTTATTGTCAATTCTGCCACATGTACAGGACATACAGAGAATTGAAATTGCGTTACTCTCAGACCCTTGGTGGATAACAGATAACATTAAATACATAAAGTATAATTTTAAAAATACAAAGAAAAATATGAATAAATACAATTATTATACATATAATATAAAAAAACAAATACAATATACAAGTAAGGGCACATGGCAGAGAGTGCAAACCAGACAGAGTAGTGCAAATGCAGACATACTGTATAGTGCAAATAGAGCTTGTAAGTATGATAAAATGATAGAGAGCAGCCCTGTAACAGACAAGAGTCTTATGAGGTAGACTAAGAGTAGTATATATAGATAACACATTGTAAATACTATCCTGTACTGTGTTCTGTAAATGTACAGTCACGCTTACTGTGTGCATATAACCTACCTCTGATGGTGGCAGTACACGTATGATGTCTTCGTGCTTTCTAGCAGCAGATTTAGCCCTGGACACACAAATGATTTTGTGTATGGATGGCTCGATTAGCCACCAGAATGACATCAGGTGACGGTAGCTGGGGAACCTATAAGCAGAAGTGTTACTGAATACATTTACAAATTGTTGACATGTTTCCGTGTTAGTAATGCAGGTACATGCATCTAAAACTGAGTATATGTAATCACATCTAATCGTAAAATTCTACCAATCTTTAGACCTACCTTGTGTAAAATCTAATGTCCTCATCTGAGCCGGCAAACCGTTCCAATCCAAAATCACGCTGAACGTGTAGCTCTTGTAGCTGTTTTTTCAGCTCCTCCACTTCATTAGAAAGTTCTTCTATTTTAGCACATGTCAGGTCTAATAATGAAGGCTCAGGAATGCTCATGATCCATCGTTACATCCATGGGTATGGGTTCGACGGATACCACTTCAGCAGGCCTCTCTCTCCTCTCCCACACACTGGACCGCGATGCTTTAACGGCGTAATCATTCCAGGCAAAAAGCACTGGCACAGCGCCAGTTACTAACTTTTTTCGTGCCTCTGGTGTTTGCGGTTCAATAATCTGATCACTGCTAAAATGTTTACTGCAAACCTCAGAATTGCTGTTAGGACAAAAATCGTCTCGGTGTATGTTCACAAGCCACCGTTTTCTAAGGTCCACATCTGAAGGAAAACTGTGAAAACTTAAAGTTCCGTTGAACTTTGCAGAAGATGTACACAGCGGAACACAACAGTGTACGTTGTATACCTTCTGCTGTCTCTGAAATCTATAAACACACTTTTTTCTGAACATTTCCTCCAAACTTCAAAACAATGGCCGACAAACCGGAACTCAGTGAGCCCTATTACTTCAAGGCGGAACTACGTCACGAGTCTGTAGCGTATTGCTTGGCAGGTGGTGAAATGAAGTATGTTGAATATCATCATTAGGGTGTTCACTCGATTCTTGTCATTGTACACTCGATGAGCGTGCATTATTTCACCCTGAAGGTTACCAAGTGAGGGAAACCACTTTAGGGAGCAACTGTGTCAGGTATCGGACAGCATTAGACCCTTCCAACCCCTCCGGTAGACCCACAATTCAAATCTTGAGTGGCTAGTAGCTTTGAGTTGCCTTTTACATCCGATTGTATTTTCCCCATTTCTGTATTTATAGTGCCAATACTCTCAGACAAAGACATTAAATGGTTCTGGATAGCACACAGCTTCCTTTCTGTATCTTTTCCCATCTGTTGAAGTTGGTCAAACCGGGATTCAAGATAGTCACGCTGTCTCTCTAACACCGATTCAGCAATTGCTTCCATGTCAGTCCGATTTGCTTTGCTCTTTAAAGCATTATGCTGACTTTTTATTCGGTTTAGCCTTCCCGCTTCAATGGTAATTTTTAAGAACAGACTGAACACAAATAAACTGTTTCAAAATTAACAGTTCTGGGTGAGAAGAATCGATCTACGCTGCTATCTCATCCAGCTGATTACGTGACTCTCCCAGACATAAACATTTCCTCAGGACAGGAAGCTGATCTTCAGTCAAGTTGTAAGGTTTTCAGAACCTCAGACACTTTGATCTTCTGAGACAGACAATACACACACCGTGTATTAAGATACATCTGTTTCCACATCTCACTGAGAGAAGATGTGAGAGAAGTCCCTTTTCACCTATTCTTTCCATCCACTTCCCCTCACCCATGTTTGGTATCATTTAAACTGTTACTGTGTGTCTGCTACAATGGTCTCATTCTCACAAGAAGTAAACTAAAAGGTAAACAGATCCTAAGAGTTCAGAGATATTTTGCTCACTGTAAAGGGTGTACTATTTCCCAGTGTCTTTCATGTAAATTACCATCTGTCCCCAGAATTTAAATTGTTAGTTCCTGTCTCCATTTTGGGGGATGTCTGTCTGGGTATGAAGTTCTTAAAGAAGTGTAGCAAGAAGATCAGGGCCTTCCGTAGCCGGAATGAGCCCGTGGTATACGAACTTGTACACACACTTCATACTATGTATTTTTCTTAAGTCAGGTATGCATCTTACGCTTAGATTCATCTTTGAGATTTTGATGTCTTGTATTGATCTGATATCTTTCAATTGG
Organism: Labeo catla; assembly: GCA_012976165.1. Lineage (NCBI taxonomy): Eukaryota > Metazoa > Chordata > Actinopteri > Cypriniformes > Cyprinidae > Labeo > Labeo catla. Next base: position 126,715 of record VONZ01001548.1, read on the forward strand.
CTGTAGAACTGGCATAATACATATTTACCTGACTGATAATAAATTGTTATATTTGATTTTATTCTGACTTACTCTGAAATAATTTTTTGAATTATATTAAGTGAAGGCTTATGTTACCGCAAATATGCATCCAGTGTTAAGTACATTCTAGATCTCAGGTTAGATGAAGCAGGGAGCACATCAGGTGAGATTTTAGATTTCTGACTAACTGCTTGACTATGGTTAAGTTGCTATGCAGTTGCATTAACTATGTGGGGTTAGACAAAATATTATTGGAGTTCTAGCATGGTTCGGGCATATTTCATTATTTTACTAGCCAAACCTCTGGTCATTGTCTCAGTTTTATTGAAGTTGTTATATAGTTATACTAACTATAGGGGGCTAGATAAAACACTATTGAGGTATTAGCATATTTCATAGTGCTGGCCATAAACTATGATTTTGCTTGAGCTTTAACTAAGTTGTTACATAGGTGACTGTAGGGGGCTAAACAGAACCACTAATTAAAAAATGACAAGCATGACACGGTCGATTAAATTGTTAATCATAACCTCTGACTAATGATCAGACTGGAGGGTTTGTGATCATGGGGCCCAAAGAAAAAACAGCCGACGTGAGGCACCCTGAGTGACATGGATTCCTAATTAATGAGGAAATGTAAAGTAAAGAGTTCAATAGAATGATCAAATGTTAGAATAACAACGATTATGAATGGACAACCAATTCATATGACAATTGAAATTCATAATAAAATGGAGTCACGTAATAAAATGTAGGTAAATTCAACAGTCAGATTTTTTTCTGAATAATGACTATTCTCCACAGAAATGCTGTATTAGTCACTGTTCATCCAGAAATCTTATGTATTAAACAGAACAAGGTTGTTCTGTTCTGTCTCTTCTATAATCTTTCCAACTAAGATGCCACAGGCTGAGCAGATGTCCACCAAAGAGGAGCTGACGAGGCAGGTGACCACCAAGGCGGAAAAGGCGGGACTGCAATAGAGAGCAGCATTCAGAGAGTTCAGGAATGACTTTCATGTTCATGTAAGGACAGGCAGAGAGTTCAAGGATGGCCTCCTTGGCCGTAACAGGGCAAGCCGAGAGCTCAAGAGTCACTTCAGTGCTTGAAATGGGACAGGCAGGGGACTCAGGCTGGTACCAACACAATACTGAGCTCTAAGGCTTGAGTGAGTTCTGGAGTGGAGTCATAGGCTGGAGAGGGCTCTGAACCAGATTCTTGAACTGAAGTGGGCTCTGGAGTAGTCTTGTGGACTGAAACGGGCTCTGGAGAAGACTCATGGACTGGACCGGGCTCTGGAACGGACTCATGGGCTGGAGG
>VONZ01001549.1:0-127916 GCA_012976165.1 Labeo catla
TGATGATGTTCGATGGCACTTGCTGAACTGGTCGTCTAAACCAGCGCTTCTCAGACGTTTCAGTCCGAGTACCACCTCTAATCCAGTCAGATTTTATAGTACCATCTAGTCACAATAATGCTTTTCATTCACTTTGAGTGCTAGGAACTGAGAGCAAAATACACATGATGTAATTAGATTTAATTTTAATGAACTGTCTATACAGTAAATTAACGGTGTTTGCCATCATATGTATGTTTTGGTTGTAATATAGGCAGATTTATTTTGTCTGTATATTCCTCTAGGTAGTCTATAGCTTTCTTCTGTTCTTTCATTTGCCAACACTCAGTGTGCTCATTTCCCCCTCTTTTTTCACGATATATAAAAAGTCTTTTTGTGACCCTTTTGAGTTCACTTAAAAAAGAAAAAAAAAAAAGAAAAAGTAGTTCACACTGTTCTAGTTTGCTTATGTTCTTTAATTAACCCTAAGCTAATGGGGATGTAACAGATAACAGAGCCACTTTTAAACTTTCTGTCTGTCTGGAATCATTTACACCAGACTGGTTACATAATCAACAGGTTATGCTCAAAATTCAGTGCTAGAACCAGTCATTCTGAACTTAAGGCAGACCATAGAATTTGAGGATAAAATATTATCCTGGTTTTTATATGTTATATTAACATATGTTTGATATTAGGGTTTGAATATGTACTAAACATTGTTAGAAGTTGTTTTTTTCCCCCCTTTTCTGTAATACAGTACATTTTGCAGTCATAATATCAGGCAACAATAATCTACCAAAAGGATCTTTAATTTTTAATATGTAGATTAGATGATCCTTGAGAGAGAGCACCAAATCTGTTTATGTTTATTTATTATTCATAATATCTCTGTTTTTAATTATTTCTGCATGTATTTAGACTCTTATGAACTCCTCTCAAACAATCGGTCGGGGGCACTGTAATAATACATAATTAAAATTTGGGAAAGTTAGAGTCTGTAGGAAATAAATGTTTCATTGTATACTTCATGTTTTCTTTATGTTTTTATTTAGGCATTCATGACTTGAAACCATAAACAGTGTGTAACGACGTAAACCGAATGAACTTAGAATTCACAGAACAACACACATAATCTTATTTATTTATGAATCAATAAATGAATGAGATAAACTAATCAAACTACATTTTTAACAATAATGTGTGTTTGGCAGTTCCTTTTGTTATGCCCGGGTCGAGACACAACATACTCTGTCCTTATTCCCTACAATGATTGTAGCAAAACTGATGAGTCCTCCATTGACATCAGTTTCCCTGATTCCAGTCAGAGTCCCTTCTCTTTCATTACAGGGGTGAACTGTAATACTTACAGAAAACACAGACATCCATTCAAATATTGTATGTGAATTTAGTTTAAGCAAACCTTCACTTTTTTCATTTTCTTAATTGATTTTCTTATCCTGTTTTCTGCAAGGAATTATTCCCTAAAGTTATCCCCTGCTTTGTCAAGACCTAAAAAAAAGGCCATAAAGGAATATGTTATATACACTGATACATTCTTTTCTAACCTTTTTCATGAGAAAAGAACGGTGAGGATTTGCATAGATTACAGAGGATTAAATCACAGTGAAATATCCGTAATGGTTGCCCGTAGTTTCTGCAGATCTTAATAGATCTCAGACGTCAAGATGTTCACAAAATTGAACTTATGCAGTGCATACATCCTATACATCCTATATATATATAATTTTTTTTTTTTTTTTTTTGCTGTCTGGACAGTGTGCAACATCTGCCGGGCTTCCAGCTGTTCAGACTGGATCTTGACACAGAATCAGCAAGGAAATCATGAGGCAATGGGACATGCCTCTACATCAATAAAAGGTGATGTACAGATGTAACAACATTAAAGATGTGCTGTCCCAATTTAGAAATGCTCTTCATCAACAGTAAGCCTTTCTACTCACTGCTTTTCCTCGTTCATTCTGGTTATTGTTTTCATTCCCCTGCAAACATGTGTGAACGCAGCATTGCAACAGCTGGCTGAGCAGATCACAGACATGGAACACCCAGACTCTGTTTCAATCATTCTCACACACACAAATAAAATAATTATTAACTGAAATATACACAATTTTACTGAAGCTGTAATGTATTATTTTCAAGATACAGATACGCGCACATGATTGGTGTGTGTGAAACAGTGAAAGCAAAACCTTTGCTGGAGACTGCCATTTGACTGGCATAGCAATTTCCCTGAAGCACGGCTCTGATATGTCATATAGTCTATTAGGGCTTATGGATCGCAGTCGAATAAACTAACGTCATACATTTTGTTTGTTCTTTGTGTCATGTAAGACTATTGTGAATCTAACATAATACAATCTGGTAAATGTGCTATCATAATTATAAAAAATATATATATATAATTTTTGGAAATTACCACCACAAAATCAGACATTTAGATTGCAAAATTCACGAAAAAAAATTGCAAAATCCTGGAGGGACTGAATAAAGCATGCATATCGCTCCATCCCTAAAGCAGCTTTAGGACTTTCTGACCACTGCCTGGTTCATCTTCACCTGATATAGAAACAAAAACTTAAATCTGCTTAGCCTGTAGTAAGGACTGTAAAGAGATGGACCACTGAAACAGAGCGGGCACTACAAGCCTGTTTCAACTCCACTGATTGGAGTGTTTTTGAAGATGCTGCCACTGATCTGGATGAGTGCACAGATTCTGTAATGTCATATATCAATTTCCGTGAGGACATGTGTATTCCTACCCGGACTTATTTAACATACAACAATGACAAACCATGGTTCACAGCAAAACTCAGACAGCTTGGTCAGAGCAAAGGGGGTGCCTACAGGAGTAGGGACAGAATCTTGTACATTCAGGTCAGGAAGATACTGTCAAAGGAGAGTAAAGTAGCTAAGGGGAGCTACTTTGAAAAGCTGGCAAACCAGTTTTTAGCAAACGACCCTGCTTCAGTGTAGAAAGGCCTGAAAGACTTCAAAACTACAAGATGCCACCCCCAGCCCTGTTGGCAATCAACAACTGGTTGATGACCTGAATGACTTGTACTGCAAATTTGAAACTCTCGGTGTCACACCCTACGCCCATTCTGACCATCTCTTTACACAAACATTAAGACCTCCATCATCCCCTACTTCTGATCAGAAAAGATGATGTATGTCAGGTCTTCAGGAAACAGAAGAGAAGGCAAGCAACAGGCCCAGACGGTGTTTCACCAGCTTGTCTAAAAACCTGTCCTGACCAGCTGACCTCTATCCTTAACAGATCATTGGAGCTGTGCAAAATCTCTGCCTGCTTCAAATGCTCCACAATCATCCCCATTCCAAATTGACAGATAGATAGATTCCAAAGAAACCCAAGATCACAGGACTTAATGACTACAGACCTGTCGGTTGAGAGGCTGGTGTTGGCTTATCTGAAGGACATCGCTGGACCCTTACTGGACTTCCTGCAGTTTGCCTATTGAGCAAACAGGTCTGTGGATGATGCAGTCAACATGGGACTGCATTATATGTTACATCCAGACAAACCAATGACTTGTGTGAGGATCCTGTTTGTGGACTTCATTTCGGCTTTCAATACGATCATCTCAACACTCCTCCAGACCAAACTAACCCAGCTCTCTGTTCCTAACTCTGTCTGTCAATGGATCACAAGCTTTCTGACAGACAGGCAACAGCTAATTAGATTGGGGAAATTTATGTCCAACAGATGCACCATCAGCACGGGTGACCCCCAGGAATGTGTTCTCTCCCCACTGCTCTTCTCCATGTACACCAACAACTGCACCTTGACTGACCCCTCTATCAAGCTCCTAAAGTTTGCAGATGACACTATAGTGATCAGCCTCATCCAGGTGATGAGTTCTCGCATATAGCGAGATTGAGCTGTCTGGTGCAGTCCTAACAACCTGGATCTGAACATGCTCAGCTGGGGCCGGTTGCACCAGCTGGATCTACACCCAGTTGTAAGACTTGGCTGGACGTAAAATGCGCTTAAAGTCATGCGTAGAATTTATACCTGTTGCACCATCTTGGCATAGTGCTATGTCTTAGACTAAGTTTCATGCCTAGTCAAAGGTAGGCATAAAGTGAAAAGTCATGATTTGCTCAGACATGATTAATTTTTAATTAATTATTGCAGACATCAACTGTAACATTTATGGTCTTTTCGGGCAGGATAATGTGGGCTATAAACAACTGTTATTATGGGGAGGGGTCAAGCAACACAAGCAAGCAACTCGCAAACTTTGCGCAAGAGTTATAAAAGATAAAAGTGAAAGTGAAAAGTGAAAAATTCTCTCAGAAACAAGAGATGAACTTTACCATGCTGATAACGGTATATAACTGTCTTATTCCCTTAATATTTCTATTTGACATCTTGCTGGGACAGTATAAACGCTTGGAAATACTTAGCGTCTTTAATTCCTCTCATCATTTGCAGTGTTCCTGCCATCCAATAATCGCAGTAAGTTTTGTGCTTACTTTTTAATCAGAAATAACGTATCAGTTTTCAAATTCTGTCAATTCTATCACAAAATACAATTTATAAATGTGTTTTTTCAGCCACAGAAAGACATCATTAGGCTAAAATGCACAATTGTCACGTAAATTCACAATTATGACAAAGAATGTCAATTACCTCAGGAAAGACATTCACTGTACACAAACTCGATTGTCAGCAAAAAAAAAAACAAAAAAAAAAAAAAAAAAAACTAGAAAGAAGTTATATTTTACTTAACCTGTTTTTTTAGTGTTAGTCTGAAGAAATATGTCATGGGAATGTGCAGGGAGAACTCGTGGACCACAAAAACGTGGACTTATTAGGAAATATTTAGTTAATAAAATTATTTCACTGTGGCTTCACTTGTTATGATGTCTTGAGCAATTCAGTATATTAGCAGTTGTAGCCATTGCAGCGTGGAGGTCTACGCCGGGCATAGTTGCGCCTGACCGTAGTTTTAGCTGGTGCAACAAGTGTAAATATTTGTCATAAAGATAGATATTGCAAAACCCAGCGTAGGGCTTACACTCAACTTTTTTATGTCTAGCTGGTGCAACCGGCCCCTGGACTTTAAGAGAAACCCCCCAGCACTCCCCCCACTCACCATCATGGACAGCACTGTGGCAGCAGTAGAGTCATTCAGGTTCTTGGACGTTGTACTTTCTTCGAGCCGAGGATGTTCAACCTGCCACAAGAGTTGCTCACACAGTTCTACTCAGCTGTCATTGAGTCTGTCCTGTGCACTTCAGTAACTGTCAGGTTTGGCTCAGCTACAAAATCAGACATCAGATGATTACAGACCCTGGTTTGCTGGTTTATGCTAGTCCTTGACCAGCAACATGACCAGCATAAACCAGCAAAGGACCATCTTAAACCAGCTAAGGACCAGCTTAAACCAGCATCAAAACATACCTACCAGCATATGCTGGGTTTTTCACCAGGGGAGAACTCAAGAGCTGTAAATATCCAGAGTAAGGAAGGGGCTCAAAAAATCATTCTGGATTCTACATATCCAAGTTATTTCCTTTTTGAACTCTTGCCATCTGGCCGGCACTACAGAGCACCGAACACCAGGACAGCCAGGCACAAGAAAAGCTTCTTTCAAAAAACTTACAAAAAACATTTTCACCAACAAAAACACTGTCTCGGTGTAAACGGAATGCCACAACAAAGAGAAAAAGATGCATTTTCAAACAAAAACGTATTACTGTAGACAAGGCCTGAGAGTGAGCCCGGTCTCAGTTAATACAACATTGGCAAGCTGTATTGAAACTTCTGGAGATCCAAATATAGGTTGTGGTAGGAAAAAAAAAAAGTGCCTTGGCTCCATAAGTGAGAGAAATGACAAGTTGGACTTTTTGGTATATTTAGTGGCGACTAAGGATTCTGAAAGCCATTTCCCCTTTAGCTGTCAGGATCAAGACCACCTGCCAGTAGGCCCTTTTCATGTGTAACATAAATATAAACTAAACCCTCCTGAGATATTCTAAGCTTCTTCACTCTGAGAATCAGGTACCCAAATCTCCCAAAGAGGGATATTTCATTGAGATTTTAATGTTTTAGTGAAGAGTCCATCCCCTTTCGAGGAGTTGGGTTCCAGAGCCCGAGATGTGCGTGGAGGCGAGCCCGACTATTTCTAGTCGGTATCTCTCAACCTCCCGCACCAACTCTGGCTTCTTCCCCCCCAGTGAGGTAACATTCCATGTTCCTATAGCCAGATTCTGCGTCCGAGGATTGGGTCGCCGAGGCCCCCACCTTCGACCGCCACCCATCCCACAATGCACCGGTCCCATATGGTCCCTCCCGCAGGTGGTGGTGGGCCCACGGGAGGGCGGCCCCACGTCGCTTTTTCGGGCTAAGCCCGGCCGGGCCCCGTGGGGTAAGGCCCGGCCACCAGACGCTCGCATACGAGCCCCAACCCCAGGCCTGGCTCCAGGGTGGGGCCCCGGCTGCGCCATACCGGGCGACGTCACGGACCTATGTTCTTTTTCAGCCATATGGGTTTTTTGGACCGCTCTTTGTCTGGCCTGTCACCTAGGACCTGTTTGCCTTGGGGCAGCTTGGTGGCTTGTCCTCTTCAGGTTGGTGGGGAGTCCCTGCCCCAGGTGGAGGAGTTTAAGTATCTGGGGGTCTTGTTCACGAGTGAGGGAAGGATGGAGCGGGAGATCGACAGACGGATCGGTGCAGCTTCTGCAGTAATGCGGTCGCTGTACCGGTCTGTCGTGGTGAAGAAAGAGCTGAGCTGTAAGGCGAAGCTCTCGATTTACCTGTCGATCTACGTTCCTACTCTCACCTATGGTCATGAGCTTTGGGTCATGACCGAAAGAATAAGATCCCGGATACAGGCGGCCGAAATGAGTTTTCTCCGTAGGGTGGCTGGGCGCTCCCTTAGAGATAGGGTGAGGAGCTCGGTCACTCGGGAGGAGCTCGGAGTAGACCCGCTGCTCCTTCACATCAAGAGAGGCCAGTTGAGGTGGCTCGGGCATCTGTTCCGGATGCCTCCTGGACGCCTCCCTGGGGAGGTGTTCCGGGCATGTCCCACCGGGAGGAGGCCCCGGGGAAGACCCAGGACACGCTGGAGGGACTATGTCTCTCGGCTGGCCTGGGACCGCCTCGGTGTTCCGCCGGAAGAGCTGGAGGAAGTGTCTGGGGAGAGGGAAGTCTGGGCGTCTCTGCTTAGACTGCTGCCCCCGCGACCCGGTTCCGGATAAGCGGGTGAAAATGGATGGATGGATGGATTTTAATGTTTTATTATCATAACTGAGTTTCCCAGCTATTGGCTGGCGAGCCACAGTGGATCTATTACTTGCTGCTAGTGACCACGGTTAGTACAAAGATTACTCACTGAAGCAGGAGATCTTGCTCAGGAATCTCTTGTGGGAACTGTCTAGCTGTCCTGGTTGCCAAGGGACACCACAGGCACTGACATGGCAGAGAATGTTGCAGTGAATCATCTTCTATGTGTCTCATTCCCATCATAGGGTAACTGACTTGTTCAACCCCAAAGTTTTCGCATATATAGTGAAAGCTCATAACTGGAAGCTGTTTTCAGACTCAGCACACCTGGGAGCAAAGCTACTTTCATTTGGACAGCATATAGGGAGTGATGGATACTGGAGGGTACACACAAGTTGGTAAGGCTGCTGCCATGACACAGGGTAGCAGATGAACCTATGCCCACTGATCAGTCCCTCAGGGGCATGGACCTCAGTGGTGGGCTGAATCGTTTGTGGTGTGTCAATAGATGGCACCACATCTTGCATGAGAATATACTGGTAATAGTGGATTTTGCCATAAGGTGCCTACAGGCAATTTCCCTCTGCCAGACCATACTGGCTACCTTGGAGAGGATATTGTTATTGAGTTATGTGAGGATATACTTCCTTTATCTCCTGGCTTCTGGCCACTCTCTGTAAACTAACTTTGGCAGTCAAGAAGATGGAGGAAGGACCAGATATCAATGTGTTGAAGTTCTGGGTAGAAGAACCGGCCTATGACATCCTGCTGGCAAAAGAGGAACCTGTGGTTGAGTTGGATAATGGTAACTCTACCAAAATGTTTGCTGCATTGACAGTTCCCAAGAGTATAGCAACTTCCCAAATTCCTAAATGGAAGAAGTTCAGAACAATCAGTAGTCTTTGCGTTAGCACTTTTCCAAACTGAGCAATTGGGGAAGAAGGGTCTTGGCAAGAGATGTGATCAAGAACCTAATGGTCACCCTGGTTGAGCTCATGGTTGTGCGTATATGGGAGAAATTTGCAGATTGACAACCATCACAACAACACAGCAAAATTCTGCTGGCAAATTAATTAATTAATTAACTGAATGAATATCCTCTACAACATGTTTTTTTTTTTTTTTTTTCTCATGGGAGAAGGCTTTCCTGGATCCATTACGGACAATTTCTTCTGGCTGTACATTACAATGACCACATTTACATGCACATCACATTCTCACTGAGGTCTATATTCAGGTTAAGCCTTTGTTGCAAAACAAAGTGTAACAGAGGCCTTTGTCAGTCTCATGCATCATGAACACACTTCATTTACATAACTGTACAATGTTAATAGAAAAAAGAGGTCAATTTTAAATAAGCATTTTATAATAATAGGCTTAGGAACACCAGTACTTGGTGTATTTGGTAGAGGAGGTGTGACAAGGGTATTTGGGAGAGTATTTTTATAATATTTAAACATACTTAAAGGGGTCCTATTATGCTCTTTCACTTTTTGAACTTTAGTCAGTGTGTGGTGTGTATCTTTGGGCATAAAAAAAGATCTACAAAGTTACAAATCTCAAAGTCCACTCCAAAGGGAGATATTTTAAAAAAATCCCTTTTCAACAACTACAACGAATGGCTCCTTTGGTCTACAAAGTTTGTTTTCCACATGCAGTGATGTCACAATGTGGTCCATTAGAATATTATTCAATTAAATTCCGCCCACGGAAATTCAAATTGTTTGGGGGTGGGGGGGGTGGGGGATTAGCCTAACGATGCAGTGTGGAGAGCCGCTTCAACAAATTGCAGCACGGAGGGTATAAACACAAGCACTGATTCAGAGCAGTAACGTGTGCAGTACAGGGGGTCGAAACACATGCTGAAGCCACGGTCTATTCCGGTTGCCGCGTCGGAGCCATAGACGCGCTGCAGATGTGTGCAGTGTGTGGTAAGAGATTTATTCATCATACAGTGTAGATAACGTTAGCTTCACTTATAACGCGAGTGTTTTTTAAAATGCATAAACTTGCACTAGAATAGGCTAGGCTAATCAGTGATGATGTTCTTTGATAACGTTAGGCTGCTTTTAGCCTTATGCTGGAGCTGGTTTCGGGCAATGAAACTAAGTATGTAAATAATTAAATGCATTAGCACGATAATATCATGTATTGGCGATCTCGCAGGCTGAGGATAGGACCTAAATCTCCTGTAGTGTATTATTTACTCACCCTCCATGCATCCTAGGTATGTATGACTTCCTTCTTTCAGACGAATGCAATCGGAGTTATATTAAAAATGGCTCCAGGGGTTAATAGAGGCCTTTTGTATTTATGCATTTTTGTAAGAAAAAATATCCATATTTAAAACGTAAGAATCACTTTAATCTAGCTTGCGCTAACAGTTGTACATGGAACTTGCTTCTTTGTCAAGGGGCGTGGCAGTATTGCAACACCGTCTAAGCTGTTCGCCAATCACAAAGACTAGGAGAAAATACCATGAATAACAATACAGACTTTAATGACAATACAGACTTGAATGACAATACAAGAACCGACAACCAAACGGGGAAATCAACCAAACTTAAATACACAGACCAATCAGACGAGGACAGGTGTAATCGATTAAACAGTGATATAATAATTAAAGACGGAACAGGAAAGACCAAATAAGGGCATACATGGGGAAAAAAACCCAAAACAGTCCACTGGGTGTGACAACCATCCTAAAAAAGGAATCTGTGGGGATTTTATTGATTGTTTACTGAAATAGGATATCAATTCTAACCTTAACCATTTAATCCCTAAAGGGACTTTTAATAATATTTTTTATTATGTTATAATATAGCTCAGTATTACATTTAAATTTGATTCCTTCCCAAGTTTTCTTTTTACTTTAATTATTATTTCAATTACTACTCATTCCTTATTTTATATAGCATTTTTATAATAATACTGTTATTATTATTATAATAATAATAATTATTATTATTATTATAATAATTATTATTATTAATTATTTTATATTAATTGGTGCTTTTTTTGTTTAAAGTCTTTACAAAAGTGCAGAAAAGAATGATAAACAGAGTTAAAGAAAGGATGAAAAGAGTTAATCATGTTGCCAGTGTCAAGAAATAAAGGTCTGTGGGCAATCTGAGAGAGGGGAAAATAAAATGGGACATGACCCAGGCTAGACTTCATGCGGTTTTGTCTGAATGATTGTTGTTTCAGAAAATGTCTATACTCATCAACAAATGTCTACTGGAAAAATAGTACATTTATTAAGTTAATAAAAAACAATGGTGAAAACAATGTCTCCATAAATGGCTGGAGTAGAAGGGCCAGTCTAATTCACACTGACAGAAAGATAGCTGCCAGTAGCTGAAATCACCATGCTTTCCAACAGTTCTACATAGACAGGCTTGGAAAGTAAATGAATACTTGTAATGACATTTTTAATGCTGCTTGTTTTTGCTCATTCCAGTCACCATGCCTGCTTTGCCATGATAAATTTAGAATGTTTATTTAATGCAAAAAAAAATATATATTTTTTTTTTTAAATTTAAGTAAAGAGACACTGTGCAAAATCCCTTTATACCAGTACACTCCACACTCTTGCAATTCTACATTCTAGCCATGTCAACAAGTATTTTTTTTTCTTTCTATTTCCAGTTTTCTGAGTCAGAAGACATTACATAAGTTTCTGTGCCTGCCCACAGACTACCTGGCACACCTCTGCATATTTGAAAAGGGTTTTGACTATTTAGTCAAAAAAACCCCTCCAAAAAATCTTGTTCTGATGTGGATTAAAGCAGCTTTAAGTTCCTTGGTGTTCATATGAATGAAAACCTCAAATGGTCAGTACACACACAGTTTGTTTCACATGTGTGTCTTGAAGAGCATCCTAACTATATTCATCAATGTCTAAAATGAGAACAGTCAAAATGCTTTCCAGAGTATGGAGTGAACAGCTAACTTGAGGTAAGATTCTCTTCCTCCAGGACATCTACACTATGCAGTGTGCGATGTGAGGTATCTCTATGTATTTTGGGATGTGTAGTGGACTTGTTGTACATCAGCTAGCTTAATTTCTCTGTAAGAAAGAACTGCAGCTACAATAGAGTGAGGATTGAAGTCCAAATGTTTAAAACAACATGAGCAGATAGCGCTTAGTGTGTGTAAATGTTTTTGTGATATACACACACATATACAGTACTGTGCAAAAGTCTTAGGCCACTAGTATTTTCATCAGCTAAAAAATGGTTTAAAGTTAGTTGAAGTCGGTCTTTTGCTGTAGTGTGTCAGTAGGAAATATCAGTTTACATTTCTAAACATTCATTTTGCCATTAACCCTCTGGGGTCTGAGGGTGTTTTGGCACCCTGGAGAAGTTTTGACATGCCCTGACATTTGTGCTTTTTTCAGTATCTAAAAAACACATAAATGGCTAAAGCACAAACTGGGCTACAGTAATATGCAAGCAACATTAATGTACATGTTTGTGTTTTTGAGAAAACAGCGTTTATGCGTGGTTAAAAACTAAATTTTTTAAGTCACTGAAATAAGCATTCGTGCACAAGACTTTTGAGAACTGGATGTAGTAGTCTAGAGTCTTTTCTACAAGATGATGTGAAAATCATCTCATTCACGCATTTACAGAAAACAATATATTGATTTAAATTTTCTAAGACATGTTTTGTGATTGAAAGGGAATATGCAAGGGAGTGACAACGGCCATGAATATTTAGTGATTCACACCTGAGAGACAAAGAGCCCTCCCTAATGGCCCATCAATGAGACTGTGACTGTCAGGTAAAAACAATGAGAGATTCAGAGAATGGAGTTTTAGACTATTTGTATTTTATTTACAACACAGTATCATCAAAACATACATAATGAAGGTCAAAAGCACATTTTTGACTACACTGATGTTACATGTACAAAGATGTGAACAGACTTTGTGTCATTCCTGAAAACTGTTTTCTGAATTCTGTTCAACAAGTGAAACAAGTAAATTATACCTGATATTTAAGTGATTGCTGCTTCTTTCCATGGATTTAAGAAACAAAACTCATCATCAGTAGTCCAGGTGGCAGTCTTCATGTGGCATTCATCTGTGGTGCAGGTATCAGATCACTAGAAAAAACAACAACAACAACAACAACAAAAAACAAACATCTGTGAGCATGTTAATATCAGGAGCATGTGTAATGTATACATATAGTATGATTTTGTAGTCATAGACTCACACATGCTTTATACTATCATAAAATATTGACAATTTATATCTGAGAAACTAATTATTATTGTTTAGCACATTAAACACCTACTCACAAACAGAGTATTAAAAATAAACTAATATTACTTTTATATCCTATTGTTATACAATAAATAAATATGATTTTATAGTCATAAACACAAGCATGCTTTGTATGTATTATACAATACAAAACCATTTTATGTCTTGGAAACTAATTTACTATTGTTAAGCACGTCATAAACATCCATTCGTGAACAGAGTATACGACAGTAGTTTTGTCTAAACAATCTTAGACTTTATCATTTAGTGTTACAGTGTAAACACTATTACTTTTATATCGAGTCATTTTTATTTTATAGAACATTAAAAACTCCTGGCGTCGTCAAACATTTCGATGCAATGAAATGAAACATACTTAATAAAGTTTCACTTGACTACACGTAGTCAGGAATTATAGTTTGGAAAAAATCTAACTACTATAATGTCTACAAGTTATATCACAGTAACACAACAACTAACATAAGTAGGCTAATAAAAGAAAGACTTACTCTTTCGGTGGATCTCGCCGTGCGTCGCATCGCGCTCTTCCTCTGAGGGGAATATAAATCTTTTTCCTCACAGCACGTCTTCTTCCAGTAACAAGATGCAAGTAGCCTCCCAGTATGCAAATGAAGTCTCCCGCTTTGTTTACGTTGATGTGGGCGGTTCGCCGCTTGCGCCTCCACGTGGCTGATTATAATAACAAACCAAAAGTAGCTCGTGGGCGTGATCAAATTAAAAATAATTAGGTCTGACTAGAAAGACTGGAAATGGGGTTGGTTTCATACAGATTACTTTAACACATGATATTTGTTTTCGATAAGACGTACTCCATTTAAAAGTAGACATATCAGGCTTTCTATAGATATATCTCTCATGTCTCTGTGTGGAGTATTCACTGAGTTTTAGTTCATTTTAGTGACGCATTTCTTAATGACGATCACAGAGAACAACGCAGTAGACTGCATACCCTGTTTGTTTGCTTTATTTCACAATACTAGTGAGATTTTTGTGTGGAGCACAGGCTGTTGTCAGACTCCTTGTGCAAACAGAGATCTGATCTCTCCATCATTCAATCCAGTCTGTCTTAAGAAACAGAAAAAGCGGAGACAGACTAAATCCAGAAGAACTGTGGCAACATCTCCAAGATGCTTTAAGAGACCTATACCTACAAAGCTACAGTAACATTTTTAGGCAGTTAGGCACATAAAATGAGGATGCTGTCAAAACAATGTCATAAATAGATCTTTTTTTATCAACTTCTATTACTTAAAATGAATAAGCATTTGATGTGACCATCCTTTGCGTTTAACACAGCTTTTGCCCTATGTGCACTTGTGCGTAGTTTTTCAGGTAGCTTTGCAGGTAGGTTACTTGAAACATCTTGGAGATGTTGCCAGTTCTTCTGGATTTAGTCTTCTGGATTTAGTCTGTCTCAGTTTTTCTGTTTTTTCATGTCTTTCCAGAGACAGACTGGATGATGGTGAGATCAGATCTCTGTGTGGAGCACTGGCTGTTGTCAGACTCCTTGTGCAAACAAAAATCTCACTAGATTAGTACAATTAATGGCAAACAGAATGTTTGGAAATGTAAACCGATATTTTTTACTGACACACTACAGCAAAAGATAGAAATAACTTACTTTAAACCATTTTTTAGCTGGTGAAAATACAAGTGGCCTAAAACTTCTGCACAGTATTGTATATACATTTATACTGCAATAAAGAAATACCATTTCTGACTTATTAAATGGTGAAATGGTGAAAGGATGGCGACATGACCACTGGTGACAGACAGACAACCACAAAACCCAGTGGTAAAGATGGATAATGCCTGCTGCCTAAAGGCCAAAATATACTTTACTTTTTATGCGTACATGAGGGACAGCGTACAGTGCGACAGAAATTTCGTCATCAGAATAGCATGTGCATACTGCCTGCGCACCACCTGATTTTTGTTACATGCAGGTGCATGTGCATTGAAATTATTTTGCAGTAATACGTTCTTCCACCAGGGGGCAACACTGTCCCGGCCAATTGTTTCACAGTAAAAAACGAAATTAAAGAGACGGAACAACAACAACAAAATAGCGGAGACTGCAACAACAACAGATGCTCACATTGACAAGCGCTTGTGAGCAAGAGGGTATGAGACAGCTTTGGTTTAAAAGAGTTAAGTAAAATAAAGTAGACACTGGACATGGATGAAGCTTTCTAGAGTGCATGTGTCGACTGCCCGCACAACATCAAATGGAGTAAACTTTGAAAGGCTATGCTTCCGACTGTACGCATACACTAGCGTACACATACAAAAACAAAGTATACCTTGGCCTTAAGACCCTGAGCAAAGCAGGTATAACACCCCACTGTGGAGTTGACGGAGGGAGGAGCCATGGTAGAGGTAAGACTGACAACACCAGTGGTCTGACTAACACAGATGGAGCTGATGGAGGTAGGAGCCATGGTGGAGATTAGGCTGACAACACCAGGGGGCTGACTCACAGAGAAAAAGCTGATGGAGGAGGTGCCAAAGAGCTTGGGTGACACTGAGCTTCCGGAGGGCCAAGGCTCAGTTAATGGCTCCTGTGACTGAGGTGGAAGCAGAAACCCAGAAGTCTGTCGTGAAGTCAAAGGACCAAGGAGGAGTCAGAGGGAAAAAAGAGCTAGACTGAGCCAGAAGGATGGAGAGATGAGGGACAAAAGCCAGAGGAATGGAATTCTGTAGCGGAGAAATAATGACAACTGATCAAGTGGAGCAGGAGGGATGAGGGTGCTTGGTGGAACCAGTGTAATGACGGGCCATGGTGGAGATGAGGGAGCAAGGAGCCAAGATGGAGCCGATGGGAGGGCTGAGGTGGAGTCCAGGATTTGGAGACTGGTTGTGCAGACAGGGGATCCTCACACCTAGGTAGAGCTGGAGACTGGAAGACCCGAGGTGAGACAAGGCACCCAGCAAGGAACAAGGAACCAGCTTGATGGCAAGAGATTCAGGTCGTTCAGGGCTGGATGGAACCAGTGGGAGGACAGGAGATTTAGGACTGGACAGAACATACAGGAAATAACTTTCTTTATAAACCTCGGAAATCCTAGCACAGTCCAGTTACAGCCCACCCTCAGCAGTAGGAGTGTGAGCGGGGTTTTCTTTTATTCTCTCATCCTCCGTTTAAACTCCTTTTTGCATGTGTGATTTTGCAAATCAGGTGCGCTGTGATGCCCAGGCTCCGGGGCAATGATGGGCTCAGTTGCATCCTCCTGTGCTGGCTCATTTGTCATGGTGGGGTCTGGCTATCTTCCTTTAGTGGGTTTGTGTAACTGTTCCATACAACTGGGTGATAGCTGGCTGGGCTCTGGGTCTGGTCATGTTCTGGACTGATGGCCTTCCTCCCATCTAATCCTGAAGTGTCTGGGAGGTTTGGAGGACAGTGGTATTTGGTCCCGATCCAAAACAATGACTTCAAGGTCTTGTTCTCATAGGGGCTGGTGATGACAAGATGGCAAAAGTGCTCAACATAATCCCAAAAATTGCAACAGCAAATATAATCCTTTTGTAAAGAAAAAGTACATGTAGCAGCATAGTAGGCAAGCTTTGGGACAGGTCAGGCACCAAATTATTATAATTTGCGATGATTCTACAAATATCAGGCAAACACTGTATTTACAAATTGTATTTCCAGAAAGTGACATAGAGGACAT
Organism: Labeo catla; assembly: GCA_012976165.1. NCBI lineage: Eukaryota > Metazoa > Chordata > Actinopteri > Cypriniformes > Cyprinidae > Labeo > Labeo catla. The sequence continues at coordinate 16,224 of VONZ01001549.1, forward strand.
GACCTTCTCATTGATCTTCTTGCTGCTGTTATACCTTCTTTAGGTCTTTATTCACCAGTGGACATACTTTATCCACTTTAGTCATGACAATCACTTGAGGAATCCCAAGAATGATAGAGTGGTCTATGAAATGGATCGTTTTTTTCTTGTTGCCTTAAGAAAAATGTTATTTTATGGGAATAAACTTTGGGAGGATTGGTTTAACACGAGCAATGGACTAAAATGCCACTGTCCTGGGGAACATACTCAATGTTAAGTTCAACATATTTTAAATAATTAACAAAGAGACCTTATATAGAATATTCCTAAACGTAGTTTTGTATCTTATCTGACGAATATTTAAGGAACAGTTTGCCAGAGTTGTTTTTGGAGGAATAACTGTTATGTTGAACAAGAATATTTACATAATTAGCACAGTAATTTCATGCACACACTTTAGAATGTTTAGAATGACCATGTTTTATTTAAGTTTTACATCTCATCACTGTACTGGTGTAGGCAATAGCGACAATTCATAGACGAGTATTACTGTTATCACAAATACTGTAGTTTCTGACTGACACACAATTAGCCAAAATGCTCATAATGCAAATACTATGGGTCAGCTTAAGGTTTGTACATTATTGTGAAAAATTAAAACTTGCTGATGCATTTCCTCAGAAGAAGAAGAAAAAGAAGAAGAAGAAGAAGAAGAAGAAGAAGAAGAACTTCTTAATTTAAGAGCTGTAAGTACATTATTATTCAAAAATAATACTTATTCTTTCTGTGAAACTGTAGCCACTACTTGCATCAGTTAGTCCTCTATTTGATCTTCTTAAGTTTAAAACCAGCAGTACATAATGTGAGTCAACTGCATCCTCTACAAATGCAAAACTTTAATAAAAGGCCCCTATTATTAATAAAAGGATGTTTTTTTTTTTTATCATTCACTATATAATCAGTTTAGTCACACCAATTTAACAAATATAAAAGAGTTACTAACATGTGGTAGACCCAAATTATATTTACTAGACTAAATTGTAGCTTTTATTTCCTCTTTCATCTGAATTTCTTGTCTACTATACATGGAAATAAGACTACAAACAAATTGCAATAAACATTGCCATAAACCATATCTTCTTCACCCTAGCATGTATCCTATATTGGCGGAGGGTCTGCTTGTTTGCATGCCTTTTGCCACTTGCCTTTGGCACCATCAGGGTATTCACTGTCCTCCGGCAGACAACCAAGCCACCGCTTCTTTGGCCGACCGTGTGGGCGTCGTCTGGATAGTGATAGGTGGTAGGCCGTTTTTGCCACTGTATCTTTGGCACTTCTGATAACATGGCCATACCAGCTGAATCAGGCTTCCCGCATCTTGTCGACTGTGGGCACCACGTGAATGTGCCTTTGACCAGAGATCTTGCCCTTAAGATGTATGGGCATTTGGCGGTCAAGGGGATGCCTGTAACTTATCGCCATTTGAGCCATGCCACGTTGACCTGGGCACGGGCATTGTTGAGTAAGTCAGTGTCGCTCCTGATAAGCGAACCAAGATATTAAACCCTTAAATGGTGTCATATTTTTGTTACTCAGCCAGTATTCGTGGGTCTGTTGGACGTGCTGCATTTTTGGATTTTTAATTCAACACAATTAAAAAAATATATGTTAAAATACTCAACAGATGTTTACTTCATCCCAGTTACAAGCTATATAAACAGCATGCATGGCTGATATTTGCCCTTTTCCTTTGTTAGATCACATTTATGAATTAAAGCGCTACAACCTTGTGCCAGAATGAGATGGGCAGAAGCACACAATTCACACTTACACTCACACTCTCACAGACTCTCTCTCTCACACATAATCACACAGACACACACAGAAACACACATACACATACTACAGTAATAGCAGGCCCAGACAATAGGAGTGAAGTTACACAGGACCTAAAATTTACTCTATTTTAATAGTGCCTGAACATCCTGTATGTAACTTAAGTGTGTATAGACAAAAAGTGAAAACGGGTCCCACAGACCTGAACACCACACAAGGGGTAAATTCAGTAACCTTTTTCAGTGGCTGTCCTGTAGCTATAATTGTCCCATCAGTCTGAGGCCCGCACTCCATGCACTCAGTCTTCTTGATGTTGAGGCACAATCCATGTACGTCCACCTACTCGCTCCAATCTTGCACTTGACAGACGAGTCCACTACAGGTTTTGTCAGCTTGGACCAAGTGACCAGGGCTGAGGCACCTGAATATTCACTGTGGCTGTTTCCATGCAAGGATGAACAGAAGCAGAGAGAAGGCAGATCCCTGGTGCTCTCCGATGGTGATTGAAAATGGTTTGGACAGGCCGGCAGGACAGGATAATGCTGGTGGTGTTGGCGTAGAGGAGCTGGATCCACCTTACATACTCTTCAAGAGTGCAGTGAGAGCGGACAGAATGCCAGATGAGGTCCCGGGGCACTCGATCAAATGCCTTCTCGAGATCGAGTAAGGCCATGTGTACTGTTTTGCCTCTCCAGCAACAGCCTGACGGCATAGACTGCATCAGTAGTCCCGCTTCCACACTGATTAGAACTGATTGGGACAATCTTCCAGAGTCAGGCATCGATTATGCGCTCGAATATCTGAATGGCATGGCAGAGCAGGTGGATCGGGCACATTCACTGATACCTTTGCCTTTCCAAATCAGGACTGTAACACTGGCAGCCCACATTGAGGGAATGATACCCTTGTCGATGATCTTGTTGAACAGTTGAGCGAGAACTTCAGCACCTTTGTGTCCGAGTAGCTTCCACACCTCGGAGTGAATGTCATCAGGTCCAGGGGCCTTTCTGTTCTTCATCTTTTGATGGCAAGCTCCATCTCAGCAGGGCTGATCTGCGGTACTGGCCCAGAGACAGGGGTAGTGCTTATGATTGGCAGATGCAGGAGTTCCTTGATGCATGTTGAGTCAAAGTACTCTTTCCAATGTTGTAAAATGGTGAGGGGATCGCGGAGGACTTATGTCTGCATCTTTGATATTCATAACTTGACGGATGTCTAGGGCCAAAAAATGGTGGGGTTCGCAAGTTTGGTTGGCTTCTTCTGCCGTGTCGAGCCAGGCGTAGAGATCAGCATAGTGCTGGGCCTTCACGGTAGCCACTGACTTCTTTGCTATCAACTTCAGTCATTGGTAATCTTGTCAGTCATTGTCCACTTGTGAAACATGCCACCACTTAAACTTGGCCTTCTTTGCTTTTGTGGCTTCTTGAACTTTGCCAGTCCACCACCAGAACTGTTTGTTGGTAAGTCAGGGCGGCTTAGTCACACCAAGGCACTCTCCCACCATGTCGTGAATCGTCTTGGTCCAGAGTTCTTCGACAGGCTGGTCATGGTTCATGGAGTGTGGCAGCCAGTTGTGTTCTCTTAGCAGGCACGCCCCACCATTTGATCTTCTCAGGGCCACTTAAAGTCGTTCTGTCGGATAAGCCAATAGTGAATCAGGGTCAAATGTCCACCACTGGTGTTAGTGGCGAGATGGGAGTCATGTTTCTTGAAAAGGTGTTGGCAATGACCAGATCGTCAGAGGCCTTTGTACAATCGAGAATTTGGTTACCCTCTTTATTTTGGGTCCCATAGCCTTGTCCACCACGTACCAGCTCATACCCATCTCACAAACCTCCAACATGGCCATTGAGGACACCGGCAATCAAGAGATGCTTGTTAATGTTAATTGATCGAAGGTGAATGTCAAACCGATGCCACAATTTTCTTCTGCTTGGCATCACCGACCCAGTGTCGATCTTGAATGACATGAAGCAAACTGAGATGTAGCTGACCTCAACTACGTTGTCCCCCAGCTGCTCACTGATGATGATCACCACTCCGTTTCAGTTATTTGTCACTCCACATTATTAAAGCTTATACCCTTCTTATATGTCTCTTGGCTTAGAACCTTTCCATTTTGTTTTTTGCATGCAGGCAACATCGATGCGCAGGGTTCTCAAAGAATTGGCCGATTTGCGGGTTCTTCCAGTAAGCGTGCCGATGTTAAGGGTCGCAAGTCGTAGATGTTTGACTAGCTTCTTCAGCCTGCCCCGTCCTTGAGCAGGTGCCCTTGTCCACTTCTCGTGTCGTTTGGGTGGGGACGGTGTGCGTCGCTTGTGGGGGACGCCCTAGCATTTGGATCCATTATTCCTCATGGTCTACATAACTGAAAAAAAAAGTATGAAAACATCAACACATATAATGCACTATACAGTGAGTTTCCCCTGCTGGACCTGTGACAAATATAGTTTTTTTATGACATTTTGTGTAAAGAAAATGTACAAAACTGAGCATCATTTAAAACTATAGATTCATTAAGAATTCATTAAGGTTTACGAAACAAGCATTTGCATGTTCACTTGAAAACCTCATAAAAGTTAAAAAATACAAAATATTGCAAGTTTTTGATGTACAAATTGACCTTAAAAGCTTATGATTTTTTAATTAAAATATCATTATGAAGGTCCACTCCTAAACCTAAATAGCGGATCATACAAAACAGCACTGCTTCTAGACATTTGGAAGCCCTACGCAAAATTTATTTGGAACCCCCCCGGACCCCTCCTCCTCTCCACTTTTCAGATATATTCAGCTCCCGATGCAATTTAATTGTATGCACAAATTCAAAGTGTCTGACAAGTTTGACGTGCCTATGGTGATCTCGCTGTTTTGAGTAAGAATAAACCGGCAAATTTTCTGTAGGTATAATTTATAGGTAATAGGTGATGTATAACGATGATATGGTGGCCAAAATAGACAAAAGAGGTGTGCACATGCCACAGACCCAAACAGGGTTCAGCTGCAGGACAAAAAAATCAAACAGTAGCAAAAAACAAACGTAATGTCCGCACATTGATATAACTGCTCCATAATAGTATTTATTGCAATGTTTCAACCATCAGGTCTTCATCAGGCAGGTATTTCAAACTCTCATTGCTCGCACTCAGATACTGGAGACTACTGGACTACTGACAGAGAAGATAAGTTATTTATAGGTGCACTGATAAACTGTCAGATCATGCTCTGGCATGAGTTAATTAATGAGTCTAAGACTGGCAGTCAGGATTCATGTTAGAAAGAAACTGGCAGAGGAGGAGTTCTCCATAAGTAAACAAAACTGGGATCTATTTAAATCAGTTTACACATTTTAAACATTTTAGTAAAGAACCAAGATTTAACTACAATTCACTACAATCAAGATCACTACAACAGTGCCTGTAATTTTACTGTAGGTCGTACTAAGAAGTTGAGGGCGGATGTGATGGAGAGGTTCAGAGCGTATGCCACAGCTCAAGGATTCCCTAAAGACTCCATACTGACTCCACCAGCTGCTGGTAAACCACTTAAATTACTTAAACCTGCAAGTTTGTCTTGATCTGGGTACTTAAAGAGATAGTCCGCCCAAAAAATATAATTTGAAAAAGTCAGTTTTCTTCAGAGTTTCTTTCTTCTGTTGAACACAAAAAGAGGTATTTTGAAGAATGTTGACAACCAAATGGTTGATGGTTTCCAGTGTGTAAAAAAAAACAGTATGGAAGTCAATCGGTACCGTCAACTACTTTGTTACCCACATTTTTCAAATTATCTTCTTTTGTGTTAAGCAGATTAAAAAGAAACTCATACATAGGGCTGTAAAAACGATTAATCACGATTAATCACTTCCAAAACAAAAGTGTTTACATAATAGATGTGTGTGTGTGTGTGTGTGTGTGTACTGTGTATATTTATATGTATATGTAAATACACACACATACATGTTTACAATCAGAATTCCAGAATCTGAAAAAATTTCATTATTTTACCAAAATAAGAGGAATCATACAAAATGCATGTTATTTTTTATTTAATATTGACCTGAATAGGATATTTCACATAAAAGACATTTACACATAGTCCACAAGAGAAAATAATAGTTGAATTTATAAAAATTACCGCGTTCAAAAGTTTACATACGCTTGATTCTTAATACTTTGTTGTTACCTGAATGATCCACAGCTGTGTTTTTTTGTTAAACTGCCTGCTGTTCTTTGTAAAAATCCTTCAGGATTCTTTGGTATTTCAGCATTTTTGTGTATTTGAATTCTTTCCAACAATGACTGTATGATTTTGAGATTCATCTTTTCACATTGAGGACAACTGAGGGACTCATATACAACTATTACAGAAGGTTCAAACACTCACTGATGCTTCAGAAGGAAACACGATGCATTAAGAGCCGGTGGTGAAAACTTTTGAACAGAATGAGGATGTGTACATTTTCCTTATTTTGCCTAAATATCATATTTTTTTCATTTAGCACTGCCCTTCAGAGGCTACAGAAAATACTTACGTGTTTCCCCGAAGACAAAATAAGTTAAGTTTTCACCCCCGGCTCTTAATCTTATGCATTGTTTTTCCTTCTGGAGCATCAGTGAGTGTTTGAACCTTCTGTAATAGTTGCATATGAGTCCCTCAGTTGTTCTCAGTGTAAAAAGATGGATCTCAAAATCATTTAAGGGTTCAAATACACAAAAACACTGAAAAAAACAAAGAATTTGTGGGACCTGAAGATTTTTCTGAAGAACAGCAGGCAGTTCAACAAAAAAGCACAGCTGTGGATCATTCAGGTAACAACACAGTATTAAGAATCAAGTGTATGTAAACTTTTGAACCGCGTCATTTTTATAAATTCAACTATTATTTTCTCTTGTGGACTATATGTAAACATCTTTTATGTGAAATATCTTATTCAGATCAGTACTAAATAAAAAAATGACATCCATTTTGTATGACCCCTTAAATTAACATTTTGCAGATTCTGCAAGGTATATGTAAACTTTTGACCTCAACTGTATTTATTACATAAATCATGTTTTGGAAGCGATTCCATCACGATTAATCGATTTTACAGCCCTACTCATACAGGTTTAAAACAACACGAGGGTGAGTAAACGATGACAGAAATGTTATTTTTGGCTTTCTTTAAGCCACACTTAGAACTGAATGAATGTGTACAAGGCTCTTTAGGGTTTGAATGATTAAGCAATACTGTTCGAAATAATGACTCATGTTCACTAATAAAGTGATAGTCAGCATCTGTGATTACTCTGATAGGACACTCAAGGAGAACATTTTAATCATTTGATATTTGGTTTGATATCTAACTCAGTGCGTCTGAAATCATGAAATTGTGAGACAGTGAAGTGTCCACTGAAGACACACTTTAGAATCCAGGCAGAAGTAGTAGGTCATCCAGCTACTTTTCACCACTTTTTATTCACTGTTTTTCAAATGCTATGAATTTAGACATACTTCCAGGGTTGCCAGGTTTTCACAACAAAACCAACTGCCACTCAAAACTAGACCAATTGTGTTTCGGGGGCATCCCCCTGTAAAAGTCACGTTCCGGAGGGCAAAATACACTTTTTTTGGTGGGGTTCTCCTGATAAAATTTGCATTACAGAGGTTAAATATCACGTTTTTGGGGTCACTTCAACCTGCCAACATGAAAAATAACCTGTGGTTAAACTAGCCCAATTTCTCTGGAAAACTGCAGACTTGGCAACTACTACTCTTTTGGCATACATTTTTCAAATACTATGAATTCAGACAACCTTTTCTTCTGGCATACTTTTCATCTGACTGTACATGGTTAGACACACGAATAACTTTTGTTCACAATTCATTTAAGTGTTTATTTATTGTTTAAAATAGTTATATTTCATCAAAATTCTCACAAAATGACTCATTTTTGTTTTGTCTTTTTAGAAAACTGTCCTTCAGGAAGTTAGGTAAGTCTAGTTCATCAATCTGTTTTCTCACCAATAACCTCACATATTGTTTTATCACATTGATTTTTACTTGTTTTGTTTCTTTCTTTCAGTTCCCAATCACATTTAGAGCTGGAGGAAACACACATCCTTTTCCTAATGTGCCAACATGATGTTATTTTAAGATCCAAGATCACTACAATCCAAGATCCAAGATCACTACAATTCTGTGGACTAATTAGGTCTAAAAATAATCAGTGATTCACAAATGAAAATTAGTTTTGTATGAGGCAGTTTGAGCTGATGGATGGTGTAAACAATGGCTTATTCACAGTCGTCGGATTGCTGTTCTTCTCACACTGTATGACTGTCTGGTGTACCATCTAGCTGCTGTTGTGTGCACAATACAAATCATGCTGTGTGAACCTGGAATAGCTGCATCATTCACTGGAGCCTTAGCATGTTTTAACCATCTGTCTTCTGGTACATCTTATCATGCACAGCTAAACCTCCAGTGTTTGGAACATCCTCCCACAGGTGAATCAATTACCTGCTGTATCAACTCAACTTTGGATGCACTGTCTTTGCAGAAAAGATGCTTGAACTACAACTACATCATGTTCAAACTTGTCTCATACATATTATATATTCAGAAATAATACACGGAAAATGCTTTAAAGGGGTCATTGGATGCAAAGTTCACTTTTACATGTTGTTTAAACATTCATGTGTGTGGGCAGTGTATGTACACATCTACCCTATAATGATACAAATCCATGAAGTGGTTTTTAATTAATCTGTAAAAATAATATCCCCTTTTTCAAATCTCAGATGCCTGTCGGTGTGGCGTCACACCAACAGAGGCAACTCCCACGATAGTTGATTGACATGAGCATCTTACCTCAGACCCGCCTTAAATCAGCTGTAACAGTCCGACCTCCATTGAGGATGTTGAACATAGTGGTCATCGTTTACTCCCGACATCTGAGCCGCTGAAGGTGCAGTGGATTACCCAACCCAGGCTCATTAGAAATACGTGCCTCTACATACATTTCTGCAACACCGTAATTACGTACCTTACTGCACGTTTCGTGGAAGTTTCAAATGAAATGTCCAGAGAGTGGCGCTAAAACACACGTTCAATACGTGACCTTGGCACGTTTTTATTACGTTGGTACAGGCACGTATTGCTGTATTTTTATTATGCTGCTTGAGGTACATATTCCAGCTGTTCAGAATTCAAATATCCAGGGCGTTTCGCTAAAGGTTAATGCTCTGTCTTATTGGAGATATCCCCTACACCAAACCCAACCCTAAACCTAACCAATAGTGTTAACAAATGAAAAACTGATTAAAAAATTTATTTTGTGATGTAGCCCTGCTATTTTAACTTCCTCATTCAGATTTGAGCTGTTTTGTCGAATCGTAGTCTTATGGGTTCGAACCGGAGCTCTTCATCACCTAAGTGCAACGCCGTATCGCGTGAGCTACCGAGCAAACTGACTACATTGGAAAACTCATATATATGAATGTGACGACAACGTTCTAAAGTATCAATTTTCATATCGCACAGGATGTTAAAATTGTTTTAAAACCATAATATAATATTCAGCAGTAGTAATCGTCTGAAAATTAGGCTTTATTAATCAAAACTCTGCTTGTAAATCATACTATGTGTGAAAAGGAATCAAAGTTACTGCCTCTAGCGTTCATTTTAACCGGAAACTGCAGTGATTCATACATATAGGTACGTTTTTTCAGGTTTGCAGAAATGTATATAGAGGCACGTATGTCCAATGAGCCTAGGTTGGGATTACCTTTGATTGTGAAGGGAATGCTGGTTTTTCTTATGAATCTGCAATCAAATTTCCTAATAGCATGCTAGTTAGCAAGTTTCGTGGCTAAACGGTCTAAATGTGGCTAAAGTAAACAGGCTCCTCACTTCACAGAGAGAAGAGAGAGGCGGGGCGAGCAGAGCTTATTTGCATTTAAAGGAGCAATCCATCAGAATGGGTTTATTTTTTGCAGAGCACATTTTGACAAGGTAAAAATGGTACTGTTTCACAGTACCATTGAACATTTTTAACTAAAGTATGTTATAGACTTTTTATTAAGTCCCTAAGGAATAATATCAACTTGTGGGAAATAGGCATCCGATGACATCTTTAAAAAAAAATCTCAAGTCAAGGTAATGCAAATTCAAAATGACTTAAGGTGTAACACCAGTAGACTATTATTATGTTGTGTAAAAACAATGGACATCAGCTTTCAACCTGTCACCATGATGCATGAAATATCAGACATTAGTACAGTAGTAGTTATTCACAGTGTTCGAATAACTACCCCCAAAAAAAAAACAATCAATAAAACCTTATATAAATATGATTCATATTTTTGTCTTGTCCTTGTTATCGTTGAGAAAAAAAGCGTTTATGGTGATCAGTGAATTAATTGTACCAAACAATCACTAAGCAAAGAAGAATTAAGTATCTAGCCAAGGAATGTGCAGTGTCAATATTTTGACAATTTATAATGATAATCAGATGGTATTTTGCTGAGTGTGTTGTGCTGCAGGACTGCCATGGACAGCTGACTCCTAAAGTTCTTGATATTCTTCATATTCAGTGTGGTCAGTTCACAGCAGTGACAGAAATTAAAATTTTCCAACAAGTTTACAGTGATTTTTACCATTTATGGCCATTTTTAGCTTCATAAAGCCATTCTTTTTTCTAAAAGTGTGTATTATCTTTTGCGTCAAATTCTTATATTTAATCAAGTAATTTCAAATTATTAAGACATTTTAGACTGTTAGCAAACAAATAAAAACATTATCAACAAAATTAATCTATTCAACGCAGAGGAAACACAGACAGATGACAGATGTATTTTCCCACTGTTTAATGCAGGACATGAATGCATTAAATGCATGAATAATGTTTTGATATTTTAATCCTAAAATGTTGAATGCTGATATCTGAAATTATTTTAAAAAATAATAAGGTACTTTAAATGTGAAATTAAAACTGCCAGTAGGTGGCATCAAGCCACTGTTAATAAGTAAGTCATTGCGATTGAACAGAATCATTCTTTAGTGAATTTCACTTTTGCCAACCTAGGGACACCAATTAATGTAGTGAATTTTGCTTTCGCCAACCTAGGGAGGTGAAATAGGGTAGTGATGGGTACTCATGTCACAGCTGACATTATGATTCTTGGATCACGTGTCAATTAATGTGTGGTTATGAGTACATCACATAAGAAAGATTGGTGGGATCTCTAACTTGTAGAACCTCTGTATTATCAACACAAGGAAGACACAAGTTGTAATAAAATAAATTTTATTAACAAAAGATAGACAAGAGTAATCAACAACTACAAAATGAATACCATGAATGAAACAGGAATAAAGTGCATAAGATGCATAAAATGCAAATGATAATGTTTGGTGTTGCTATGTCAGAGCTATTGTATGTTATCTGGAAAGATAAACTGCTGCTACTCTGAAATAAGGTGAAGAACCTTATTATGCATCAAACAAATACATGTAAGATTTGTTATCAACTGCAATCAGCTTTATAATACCTAATGTAAATTAGAAAATCATATACTGATAATATACAACAATGCCAAGGTCTCTGGAAAAGGTTTGGAAGTGATATTTACGTTCGCTGTGGTTGAGTGAGCAGTCCGGTGGCGGCGACAACTTCCACTGGTTGTGCTGGTGGCTGCACAGTGGGGAAAGACTCAGAACTTGGTCAATCCACTTTGTCTCTCTAGGATGGAGACTCAGGATGCTGCATCAGTTGTTGTCTCGCTGGACAAAGACTCTGAACGTAGATTATCTCTTTCCTCGCAGGCTTGAGGCTCAGAACGTGGTCATATCTGTTGCTGCCTCAAAAGCTGGAGACTTGGACTTGGTATCTGTTGTTGTCTCACCCTTGCGGGTTGGAGACTCAGAACTGAGGTGCTCTGTTTGTGTCTCTTAGACATGCCGAAGACTGAGAACGAAGTTGTTCTGTTACAGTCCTTTCCTTGACAGGCTACAGACTCAGAACTGAGGTTGATCTGCTATTGTCTCACCGGATGGGAGACTCAGAACTTTGTGTACCTGTGAACGTCCCCTGGACGTGCCGGAGACTCAGAACAAGGAGTGTCTTTCGGAAGGGTACCTTTAGAGTGGGGGGACACGTGGTGGTCCACCCTTCTTTCCTCCTGTGGAATTTATTTGCATAGTCCAAACACAGGGTTAGAAAAGTGTTTTACCGGTGCATTTCTCACTTTCCAAACCACAACCAGAATGCATTTGGCAATGTTACGAAAACATTAAGTCCAAACATGATGGGAAAAGATTGAGCTGTCATGCATGCATTCATTATATAAATGACATATGTTAATATAAAATAATACATTTTTTTTAAATACAGAAACAAAATCATTTTAAAACGTAAAGATTCTGAAAACATTGAAGGAGATCCCATAATAATTTAATATGCCTGTACAGTAGTAACAACAAATTATATTTTATTATATGATATGATTAATATAATATTTTTAAATACGATATTTTCATTCTAAACACATTGATTATCTCTAAGATGGACACCCAACGTAATATATAATGTTATACAGGTAAGTGAAATTGTATTATCTTGCTGTATGTGTAATAATAATAATCAGCAAGAATACCCAGACCAATACAATTAGTGTGCCTCCTTTGTTTTAAATCCCACATGCTGCCACTGCTTATATAAAGCAATGGAGTACACTGCACGTCAAAAATTATGCTAAAGGGGTACCCTGTGCATCAAAAAGTGACGCCAAAGGGTCCTGACCAAGAGTCAATATGTGATAATTTGGGAGTGAGAATTTGTTGACCATCTGCATATCTCAGAAGAATTTCAGATTTATCAGATGAGGTGACATTTTTCCAATTCACCACTATCCACTTGAGTGAGCCTGTGAACACTGTAGCCTCAAGTGACATGAGCGTAACATGATGTGATAACATGGCTATATGCAGAATAGCACTCTACCTTGTTATAGGGGAAAGTGGGGTAAAATTGTGTTTGTGGTATATTTTGAATATTTTTAATCATCATATGACAAGTAACAATTAATGTTACCTAAGACAGTATGCCAATTTATTATTATTATTATTATTATTTATTTTAAAATGTAATATAGTGTGTATTAAATTGTCTCCCCAAACTTAACTATCATAATCTATATGAGATTTTGCAAGAAATATTATATATATTAGATATAAATAATAACTAAATGATGATACTGTTATTATGCTTGTATGTCTCATTTTATCAGAGTGTTTTATAGTTAATTCAATTCCCTTATTTCTCATGCCCACGCTGTAACTAGTGGCTTACAAAAGGATAACGCTCCTTTTGATTCAGAAGTCTGTATCACACAGCCGGTGCAGACAGCATACATTAACCTGTGGATAAGACACTAAAACCTCAGCTCAGCAATGGACTGTGTCACACTAATTTCATCTGCTGGTGTCTCTTTGACATAAATCGCTTGTATTTTGTAACAGTGTAACATGGATGTAAACCAAGCCCTCCTGAGACATCTTAAGCTCAACCACTCTGAGAATCAGGTACCCAAATCTCCCAAAGGCTGAGGTTTCAGTAAGATTTTATGTTCTATTGTCATAATTGAGTTTCTCGGCTACTGACTGGCGAGCTGCAGTGGCTCTATTGCTTGCAACAAGTCACCGCAATTTAACTATAACTCTTTGAAAGAGTATTTTGTACTGCTCAGCTGCCCTGGTTGGAGAAAATGACTGCTTGTGGAGATGGTTGCAGTGAATCATATTCTATGTGTCTACTTCAACCCCATCATAGTGTCACTGGCTTGTTCAACCGCAAGATGTTGGCAGAGATAGTTGAAGCCAGAGGTGGGAATTTCAAGTCACAAGCAAGTCTCCCATGTCTCAAATCCCAAGTCCTCAACGAGTTAAATTTAATGAGATAATGGACTAATTAAATGATGATTGAGCATTAATGATGAATGACTGCTCTTAACAATCAACATCACTGAAGAAAAGAGAAACACAAGAACTATGACTTCAGCCACAGCCTTGGATGGAATCAACTGAAAACAAACACAAAAAAGGTTACACTTTGTTTTGATAGTCCACTTTAGACATTCTAATAACTATAAGTAATTTTGCAACTACATGTCAACTAATTCTCATGAATTTGCAACTACATGTCTACTAACTCTCAGAGCAGACTGTTAGGTTAGGTTTAGGGTTAGTAGAATAAGTTGACATATACTTGCAAAGTTTAGAAGAGTGTTAGAAGATATTAAGCAGACAGTCTACTAATGCTCTAATGACTAGTTGACATGCAGTTGCAAAGTTACTTACTGTTAGTAGAATGTCTAAAGTGGACTGAGAAAAAAAACAAAAAAAACAAAAAAAAAACACAATGCCACCATAATTGTGGTCAAGGTTTGCTTTAGTTGGTCTCTTGAACTTTTTACTAATTTAAAGTAATTTGCTTTTAAGCAATTGCAATGATGTTTCACAGCAAACATTTGTGTGTTGCTGACTCAAACCTTGAAGCAGCAGATGCAGATGCTTATGCTTTCTGCTTATAACTCATGTTCATCATTATCATCATGAAGTGGTCTCACTCTCTGGTTTATTGATAGATATTCAGCTGTTACTGAACTAAAAAAATCATATTAAAAATGCCACTGTAATGCTTTGATATTGAAAAAAAAAAAAAAGAACTGTATTGAACCAGGCTTTTAGACATGAACACATACTGTAATCATTATTCATACTGCAGTGCATGATGCGAGTTTTTACTGTGTTGTTACCCAGCATGCATTGCAGCATGAAGCATTTTGTTGATTGTCACCATTGTTGAGATTCATATGCTGATTATTAATGTCTGTGTGTGTAGTACTGGAGTTCAATTTTTTATATGCATTAGGTAGTTTTAAAGGGGTTATCAGATGCAAAGTTCACTTTTATATGTTGTTTGAACATTAATTTGTGTTGGCAGTGTATGTACAAATCTGCCCTATAATGATACGAATCCATGCAGTGGTTTTTAATTAATCTGTAAAACTAATATCCCCTTTTTCAAATCGAGCCGTTCTCAGATGCCTGTCACTGTGGCGTCACACCCACAGAGGCCGCTCCCACGATAGTTGATTGACATTAGCGTCTTACCTCAGATCAGTTTTAACAGTCGGACCTCCATGTTTTCATGCTGGAGCAGGGATATAAGTTAGACAAGAATATCTATGATTGAGGTTGCTGGATGTAAAAATGAACATAGTGGTCGTCATTTACTCCCGACATCTGAGCCGCTGAAGATGCAGTGGATTGCGTTTGTTTGTGAAGGGAATGCAGAGAATCTACATAAATGCATCTATGTTCATGCAAATCATTCGTGATCCAGCTTCACCTACAGCAGTATAAGGGGTTTTTTCAAACACTGAACTCCATAATGGTGGCATCATTTTAACCAGTAAAACATCAACATCTGATCCTCTGTAATTCTCAGTAACAGCAGGTGTTCATCACTAATACACAATCAACATGTAATTAGTCAATTATCGCATTAAACTGAACTCTTTGAGGACTTGCTTGCAACTTGAAAGTCTCATCTCTGGTAGAAGCCCTTGACCAGAAGCTGTTAGTGACCATTCAGACTTAGCACATCTGGGAACAAAGCTGCTTTCATCTGGACAGCACATCAAGAGTGATGGATGCTGAAGGGAACACACAAGTTGGTGAGGCAGCCACTATGACATGGGGTAGCAGTTGAACTGATCAGTCCCTCAGAGGCATGGACCTCAGTGGTGGGCTGAATAATGTGTGATGTGTCAACAGATGGCACCACATCTTGCATGGACACATCTTGTTAATAGTGGATCTTGCCATAAGGTACCTAGAAGCAATTCCCTTTCCACCAGATCCATACTGGGTGCCATGGACATGTTATTGCTATTGAGTTATGTAAGGATGCACCTCATTTGTTAGGTGCATAGTTTCTGGCCAGTCTCTGAAAACCATCTCTGGCGGTCAAGGAGATGGAGGACAGAACAGATATCAATGTGCTCAAGTTCTCAGTAGAAGAACTGGCCTATGCCACGCTGCTGGCTAAAGAGGGACCTATGGTTGAGCTGATAGACATGGAATGATAAGGCTACAAAACCTGCTGCTGCATTGAAAGTTCCCAAGAGCACAGCAACGTCTTAAATGTAAGAAGTTTGGAACAGCCAGTAGTCTTTCTAGTGCTGGTGCCTGTCCAAACTGAGCAATCGGGGAAAAGAGGTGACCAAAAACCTAATGGCCACTCTGGTTGAGCTCCTGGTTGTGTGTAGATTGGAGAGAAACTTGCAGAAGGACAACCATCACATCAACACAGCATCATGAAGGGATATTCTTAATGAAAACTTGAAAATGGCTGTCCACTGAAAGGCCTCAAGCATCTGACAGAGCTTGAGAGGCTCTGCAGAGATGAATGACAGAAAATCCCAAAATCCAAGTGTGCAAAGCTTGTCGCATTATACCCAAAAGACTTAATGCTGTAATTGCTACCAAAAGTGCTTCAACAAATATTTGTCAATGTGATATTTCAGTTTTTTTTTGTTTGTTTGTTTTAAAATACATTTTAGCTATCAAATCTAGTTTTTGTCATAATAGGCTATAGAGTGTATAAAATATTTAAAAGCATTTTTAGCAACATTATGTGTGTAAATAAATAAATAAACAAATACTTTCTGAATGCACTATGTGGCACTAAGATGGCTTAGCTTCAGACAGAAAAGTCAGGAAAGAAGGAAAAGTTTCAACTAGAGCTTTTTATTTATTGCCACACTATTTTCTAATTACTTCTGACAGGTAGTCATTAATGATGTCCATACATAGCACAACCTGTCAAAAGGTAAGAAAACAGGATGAAAGGTGCACAGTAAAACAAGTACAAGAATAGGAAAAAAAATAAATATATAATAAAGTATGAGCCAGAGAAAGCAACAAATTATATGCTATTAAAATATATATAATCTAAAACACGCTTTTCTTCTTCTTCTCCTTTTTTTTTTTACCCCCACAGGAGAAGACTTCCCCGGATTCAAAAAGGACAAATTCTTTTGGCTGTACATTACAATGACCACATTTACATTTACTTTCTCACTGAGGTCTATATTCAGGTTAAGCCTTTGTTTCAAAACAAAGAAGTGTGACAGAGGCCTTTGTCAGTCTCATGCATCATGAACACAACTTATTAACATAACTGTACAATGTTAAAACACAGAAGAGGTCAACTTTGCATAAGCATTTTTTAATAATGGGTTCAAGGAGTAAGAAAAAGCATATAGGGTGGGTTAGGCCCTCTTTTCGGAGAGGTCATAATCCTGGTGTTATTTTATATGAAGAGTTCAGATGCAAAACCAGCTAAAAGCCATCTCGGTCAAAAATGAGATAATGATACTGAGTGAATGCTCCTGACACACAGTGTACGTCCATCAAATACTTTTACTTCAAACTCAGCCCAATCAGAAGTACCAGTACTTACATAGAAACCTATACAAAGTAGCCAGAAATCCGAATTTAAAAAAAAAATAATAATAATAAAATAAAATGTCAAATGGATTTAGAGGCTTTTGCATCTGAACTCTTCATATATATATATATATATATATAGCCTGATTCCAACACCTTATTTATTTTAACCCTGATGGTAATTTTTGGAGATTTCATATTAGTTTGACCCTACCACCATAATAGAAATTTCATTTTGGATACTTTGTTGAATATTAGGGGAACTGATGCGTTTTGTGCTTAAAATCTTTACAGGAATGTAGAAAAGAATGATAAACTGAGATAAATAATGGATCAAAAGAGTGAATCATGTTGCCAGTGTCAAGAAATGAAGGTGTGTGGTTCATCTGAGAGAGGCGGAATGAAATTGGTACATGACTCAGGCTAGACTCCGAGCAGTTTTGTCAGAATGATTGTTGTTTCTAGACTTCAGAAAATGTCTATACTCATCAACAAATGTCTACTGGAAAAAATAATACATTTATTAAGTTAGGTGAAAATGATGCCTTAATAAAAGGCTTGAGTACAGAGGACAGTCCAATTCACACGTATAGCAAGATCAAACAGTTTCAAACAGTTCTACATAGACAGGCTTGAGAAGTAGCAGAATACTTGAAATTACATTTTTTTTAGATACATGATAATGAAAGGATAGATAATGATGGGATATATCATAGAACATAGGCTAATTCTTTTTAACACCTTTTCCCCTCATTCCAGTCACCATGCCTGCATTGCTTTGTTAAATGTAAAATGTTTATCTGACAAATGTTCCTTTTTTTTTAATAAATAGACACTGTGCAAAAACTCTATAAACCAGTATATCACAATTCTAGCCAAGTCTACAGCTACACTTTTGCTTTCTATTTGTAATTTTCTGAGTCAGAAGACATTACATAGGTTTCTCTGCCTGCCCACGGACCACCTGCCATGCATCTCCTGCATATTTGGAAAGGATTTTGACTAAGTTTGAGTTAAAAAAAATAAATAAATAAAATAAATGAAAACATACTACAAATCTAGGCAAATGCATGTCCCAGAATAACAATCTGGCATGGACTGAAGCAGTTTCAAGTTTAGTTTAGTTTAGTTTTATTGATTTATATAGCACATAACGACAGGGTCGACCAAAGTGCTGTACAAGAGTTTAAATAAATACATGATAAAACTAACCATATAAAAACAAATCACAAATTTATGACAAAGATACCATCACACATCATAAAATATTTGACCGCATTTACTCCAGACCACAAGCCATTTTAAAAAGATAAGTCTTAAGTAATGATTTAAAAACCTGAAAAGAGGAGGCTGACCTTATATACAATGGTAAATTATTCCACAGCTTAGGTGCTGCCACCGAAAAGTTTCAAGCACGTAATAGATACAGACAACAATAAAACATTTGATGACATTAAAGGCCTGTTACAGGAAAGATGGTGCCAAACCTGCCATAGATTTTTACAGAAACAGCAGGACCTTAAACTGGCTTCCTATCAAGTTTAGAATTCAATGCAAACTAATCAAAACTGGAGGAATGCTTTCTCTTTTTGGTGCCTGTTAAAAGTCTGGCCACAGCGTTTTGAACCATCTGGAGACGAGATAAACAAGACTGAGTAATTCCTAAATACAATAAATTGCAATAATGCAATCTTGTTGAAATAAATGCATGAATAACAGTCTCCAGATCCTTAAGAAAGAAAATAATTTATTTTAGCAATCATCCTAAGCCCACCTAAACCCAAATTCCAACTTTAGTTATAATACACAAAGTTTTAGAAAGGATGAAAGCACATTCAGGCCATCCAAAGACCAACACTTCAGTCTTAAATCATTTATCTGTTAAAAAATAAATAAATAAATAAATAAATCTGTTTGGTTTTAACTTCACTGACACAATCAATCAGAGACTGAAGAGACATATTGTCATCAGGTTTCACTGGATGATAAAGCTGTATATCATCTGCATAAAGATGGTATGAGATCTGATACTTACGAAAAATCTTAGCTAAAGGAAGAAGATAAAGGGAGAACAAAGCAGGGCCTAAAACAGAACCCTGTGGTACCCCACATGTACAAGCTGCTTTGACGGAAGTAAAGTTCTCAATAGCTACAGAAAAAAAGATCTCCCCTTAAGATAGGATGAGAACCAGCTTAATGATAAACCAAATATATGGACCAATGGTATCTAACACTTCCACTGTTAAAAAAGGGAGGGAGTAAGATGCAGGTTTCACAAGACAAATAATGTACATTAGACAAGGAATAGACGCAGACGTAGCAGAATTGCAATAATCATTAGAAGACATTCTAAGAAGGCATTTTTTTGGATCTTATTAATAAAAAAAAAACTTAAAAATTAATTACAAGTCAAAGAAGATGCACCGGGAAGATAGGTGGAGTTTTCCATTCATAATCATGGGTAATTAAGAAATAAATAAAACCTTAACAACAATTATCTTACAAATAAGTTTAAGTAATGTGAACAAGTACTTTCAACAAAAGCTAATACCACCTTTAATAAGCTCAGAACTCACAACATGTCTGTCTTTAAAGGTTTAAAAGTTATCAAAAACAAGCAAACTAAAAAAAAAAAAAAATAAAAAAAAATAAAAATAATAATAATAATAATAATAAACACACACACACACACAACAATATATTTAGATAAAAGCCTTTAATGAGGAAAAATAAGTTACAAATCTGGTCAAGTATGTTAGTATTATGACAATGGACAAAAAAAAAAAGACATGCAACAGTCTAGTTCTGAATCTCTGGTCCATTAAGGGAAGGCCATTAACAGATAGGATCACAGCCTCTCTTTTGAGGAAAGAGATACTCTACATTTACAATCTTTGTCCAGTGAGACAGATGCAGCACATCCTGAGTCTCCATCCTACAGAAACAGAAACGTAGCAGGACGTGGCAGGAGAAATACAGTCAATTGTTTAATAACTTGCTAATACGTAGTACAGATGCTCATTAATTGCCACCTACTGACGTAGGTCTACACAAATAGATGTGACGGAGCGGTACAATTGTGAAAACCAACCTTTTACCAGTAAGGAAATTCGACTACGCCACCCTAGAAATTAACTCTAGGGAACAATACTCAAAACCCAAAAATGGAGTAATTAAGCACACAGTTTCGGTTCCCTCATATAAGTAAGCAGGAGACGTGGGTATAATATAAAAATACAAATGTTTATTAATGCAAAAATGTTTTAAAATAGAAACTAAAATGTCAAAGGAACAACAGGAGATCCCACTTTAAATGGAAGAAAATTAAATTACAAAAAAAATGAATGTAGGTAATGACACAAAATCAACTTTAAATATGAAAACACAATGAAATAAATACCAGCAGTGCTGAGGCTCCCAACGGCAGGAAACAAAATGGAGTCCGGTTCCACAAGGGCACACCTTCACACACACACACACACACACACACACACACACACACACACACACACATGTTGGGTTTACATGTTTTATGGGGACATTCCATAGGCGTAATGGTTTTTATACTGTACAAACCGTATTTTCTATCGCCCTACACCTACCCTACACCTAAACCTAGCCCTCACAGGAGACTGTGCACACTTTTACTTTCTCAAAAAAACTCATTGTGCATGATTTATAAGCCTGTTTCCTCATGGGGACCTCACAAATGTCCCCACAAGGTCAAAATTTACTGGTATTACTATCCTTGTGGGGACATTTGGTCCCCATAACGTGATGAATACCAGGTGCACACACACACACACACACACACACCCCAAGGTGCACTCAGATCACACCACCACACACTCGAAGTGGTACAGAGCGCACAACAAATAAGAACCACCACCACAAGGAGGAAGATCCGTTCACCCGTGGGACCCCAGCCCCTGCAACAAACCAAAAACAAATGAACAAGCTATAACAAACAAATAGACACAATTAACTTAAAGCAAAATACAACATAAACATCAATTAACTGATAAAGCAACTCCAAACAAGAATGGGTAGCAGTACCACATAAAACTGAAAAAAAAAAAAAGTTAGAAGAATCAAATAAATTAAACCAGCAAACACAACAATATAAAATTGTATATATATATATATATATATATAGTACAATAACCAAAAAGAAAAATTAAACAAGGCAAAACAAACTTTACTCCCACAATATTAAAGACAAAAGATAACAACAACAAAAAAGAAATTAGTCAAAAAGAAAAGAGGGACGAGGCAGAGCAGTTATTTTCTCTCAATAAAATGAGATCGTCATATTCTCCTTGCTGATACGCAAACAGGAAACAGGGCACTAAACAGGAAGCCGACGAACAGTCCCCTTTCAACAACGATGATGGCGTCTGCACGACAGTATACACAGCAAAGCCGTAGGATGGTGAGCAGAACGTTAGCAGCGCAAAGCGGAAGACAGCAGTAAACGCAGTAAATACGATATAAAACGAGAGAGAACAAGAGGGAGAATCCTATAACGAACACAAAGAGAGACGTTACGAATCATCATACTTTTCCTTCATGAGTTATAATTACATTTAAAACACTTACCGTCAAGGTATCATGCCAAATAGAAAATGTACAGGCACAGGTCTATTAATCATGCTCACCATTGGCACAATGGGGTACAGGAAATCGTACCTATTCAGCATGCAACAGTGTTAACAGCACATCAACAGTACCACGATACAACAAACTTATACAGATGCACATACACATACCTGAGAGGCAAACAGTCATTAAATCCACTAAGCAGCGCCGACAACACACCGACACCAGGACAAAACAACACTATAATTTACGAAAAAAAAACGCTTTAAAAGACCAACCAATTTTAAAATAACCGCCTGTTACAGCACAGCGCGCTTACCTGTAACCATAGACATATATAGAGAGTAGACGCCGCATCGACCGATACTCCCTACTGGGGCTGACGAGACGTGGGGCCGCCATCTTGGACCGGTCACCCGCTCCACTCAGTGTAATCTGTTTGGCAGGTGTAATGAGCTGTCAACGCATTTAATTAATCATACCTCACGGAATACCGAACTGATTTTCACGCGTTTTTTTTTTTGCTGCAAAGGTCATAAATGTAGCTGTGATACATGACACATGGTTTGGCGTATTTTAATATTGATAGTGAGCTTAACAGTAATATAATGAATATCTCCATTCCTGTGATAGTATTGGGTCTTTTAAGAGGGTCTAAAGACTTACAACATGGACTTAGTTCATTAAGCACTTCTAATGCGTTATGGTTTGTATAGTTTTATTCTATTTTCATTTGGCTGTTTATTAATTTGACATTGTTGTTCATTACTGATATTCTCCTTAATGTAGTCTTACCATGCTGTTATTATATTTTGCTTGAATTGACATTGTTTATTATTGCTGTTTTCCCTCATTTTCATTGTTTATTTCATTATGCTATTGACTGAATTGACGTTGTTCATTTTTGCTATTCTCCTTATTAGCTATAATCTGACCAACATCTCAATCTGTTCCCTGTTAAATTTAAGTATTATATTGTTTTGTATTTATGTCACTTTGGACAAAAGCGCAACCATAACCATATGAGGTGTAGGCTATGATAGGAATTTTGCAAATCACACACTATAAATATGATAGAGAAGCAGAAACAGATAGTGACGGTAAAGGTATTTTAATAAGTTGAAGAAACACTATATGAATATTACATTAGAGTCTACTTGGAGTATTTCATTCTCTCTCGCTCACACACACACACACTAAAAACCCTGAAAAAGGACTGTAATCCCCCGAGCCCTGCTTTCGATGGTCCGCCGATTGGAGCAGGAATATCCTACACAGTGTTCAGGCATGTTCTCTCACTTCTGCTGCTGCTACGCGATGTAATCAATTCCACAGTATGCCCGGTCCAAGATGGCGGCCGCATTTCTCGTTTCCAGCAGCCAATGCGGTGTCTATGTCTATTATGTCTATGCCTGTAACCACCGTAAACACGGGCACAAAGGGGAAACAACCAATCAGCCCTTATATTGAAGATACCGGTCGCTGATAGGTAAATCTGGCTGTCAGTCACCTAATTTCATTACATTCACATAGCCTAAACTGATACTTTGATACAGAAGGTTAATTACTGGGCAAAGAGATACATGAAATGAAGCGGGAAAGTAAATATATAAGTATAGGTATAACATATACAACTGTTAAATAAAAAAAAATAAAAAAAACATCAGTGAATGAATTTAAAAGATGGATTGGTTGTGTTTTCTTATAGTTCTATATTATTTTATGTTCTTATATAGGCTATTCCTTTAACAAACCTTGTAATAAACCTAGGGGTTGAGTTAGTATGTCGAGTTTACAAGTTATAGGTCTCTTGGCCACAAGTAGCCAAACCGAACATGTCTGGCCACACCATTCAGGGTTTAAGAAATGAGGCATGCAAAATTATTTACGGTAAAACTGTAGCTATTCAAATAAACAAATACATGTAAGTAAATGTATTTTGTGTTTTCAACAAGTTCATAATGATCACAGTTGATGGCTTTATACAATACGTGAATTCATCTATTTCTTCTGAAAGACATGAAAGTGAGTGGCTGATAAACAGGAAGAACAGAGTGAACTTATATGTAGGCTACATACAAGCTTTTTTCATGTGAAAAAATAAAAAAAGTAATCAAAGTATGTTTGGGCTACTGCTGTTTCAATATACATCAGTGTTTATTCTTCATCTTCTTCTTATTATTATAAGTTGTTTATAGTGATTATGTGCATTTTAAATGTCAAAAATATTAAATATCCTAAACATTATGTGGATGAAAACACCAACAAGCGCTTACTTAGTGAGTCCCTCTCTGGCTCAGTGCCAAAAGCTGTGCTAATCATACGAGTGTGATCATACACTTCAGTAACCAGCCTACTAATTAGAACATTTTTTTTATTATTATTAAATAGAAGGTAGGTCATAAAGACTTGCCGAGTCACAGGGCTCAAGTGCAATTCAAGTCTTGAGTCACTGTTGTCAAAGTCTAAGTTAAGTTGCAAGTCTTCTTTTATTATGCTGAGTGTTCCAGAATTTAGGACCCTTTGTTGCTCCAGGAGATCAGCATCTTACAGCACTTCGAGTTGAAACAGATGGCTGTTAAAACTGATTCCTGCTCCTTTCATTTTCCTAACATTTTTGGTGGTTTTGATAGTCTGGTTTACGAAAACCGTAAGCCAGATCAGTCAGAAAGCTCTAGGAGGAGATAGTGTTTAAATTTTGGCTCAGAAGAAGAAGAAGAAGAAGAAGTCATGTATCCAGAGTCAGAGCCATTACCCACCATAATCAGTTACTTGATCCAAGTACTTTATTGGTTTTATTCATTTGCTACATTGTTTCAACCATGACATAAAGGATGCTGACCACTAAATTACTATGTCTCTAGAATGACTTACATGGTTATTTGGCTGATTACGACAGTTGTTATTGGGGAATATTATGTAATAATAAATATAAATCATAATAAATGTTATTACTAACATTGAAGCTTCTGAAAGACTGCCTTGAAACGTGCATACATGGAACAAGGTCTTTTGTGCATGCATATATAGTTTTTGTTAAATGTCATCAATGTGCATTTCATGTGCTGTTTTCCCTGTTATTGGGCTGATGAATATTGTCAGCATTCGGAGCACGCATAAAGTTTGTGTCAGTTGGAAGCAGCTTCCATCAGTCTCTCATTAGCAAAGTTTACAATTTGGTCAAAAGCCTTTAGAACCAGAACATCAACATCATCATCTGTGTCGATCTCATCATGGTAGTTCTTCACTGGAAAGATGCAGTTCATTGGCACCCCAATCATCTCACTGCAAAAATGCATCTTAAAAAAAAAGTTGTGTGACAAAAAAGTGAGACTCTAGTAAAA
The DNA here is from genome assembly GCA_012976165.1 of Labeo catla. Classification (NCBI taxonomy): domain Eukaryota; kingdom Metazoa; phylum Chordata; class Actinopteri; order Cypriniformes; family Cyprinidae; genus Labeo; species Labeo catla. Next base: position 41,480 of record VONZ01001549.1, read on the forward strand.
AAGTAATTGATTTAAAAATTGTTTTATTTATTTATACTAAGTATAGTTCCAGTCTATTAACATTTTTACTGACATATCGCTTGAGACTGATAATTACTAATTACTGACAATAAAGCTCGACTTGACTTGACAATAAAAATTGTAATTAAACATATTTGGAGTACTACTTGTGCACAATGCACATTTCTTAATATTATGCCTAAAGTATGTTTTAATGTCACTATTGATGAGGATTTTATGATCATTAAATGTTTTGCATTTAAAGAACGATATTATTTAAAGTGTTTCTAAAGTATACTTGCAATAGTTCCACTTTAGCACAATCAAATATACTTAAGTATATCTTTAGTTGGACTTCAGCACTACTTCCGCATAATTACAGTGCATAAAGTACAAAATTAGTTTTTCCAATTTAGCAGACTTTAAATATACCAGTTTAGTATGCTAAAAGTATAATTGCAGGGTAATTTTATTAAGTACATAATATGTATTTGAAGTATACTTAGCATGAAATAAATGATTTTAAATACATTTTAGTACATTTATTTTTCACTAGTGAAAGATTCAACAAATATCAAAAATATATAGAAAAAGCACATAAAGGACATTAAATGGCATAATTTACCTTCTCTTTGATCTTCTTGCTGGTGTATACCTTCTTTAGGTCATTTTTCACCAGTGGACATGCTTCATCCACTTTAGTCATGATTATCACTTGAGGAATCCCTACAGTGATTGCACAGAAGCAATGTTAGTGGTCTATAAAATTATAAAATTAGGGTACAACAGGGCTAAAAGCACCTTGGGTAAAAGGCTCCTTTGATATTATTTTCCTCTAAACCACTAAATGGCAGAAAAATGTGGCATTCAAAATAGGCAGAATATAGTGCAAAAGTGCTAAAGCTTTGGACAAGTATTAACTTAGACATTATAAAATAATGTAAATAATAATAATTAAAAAAAAGAAAAAAAAAAACAAACATTTTAGCCAAAGTATTTATATCAAAACTGTGTGCATTTTTGACCCATTCTGGTGAGCCTTGTACCCTGTGTGTGGGGTTAAAGGCCCCCCTTGCCACCTCCATACATTTATAAGATTTAAAATCAAAATAAACGACTTGTATAATTTGTCACACAAAATCTGTTGCTCCATGTTCAATACAAACATATAGATTTTTTCTGCAATTACATATTTTCGGTGCAGTGAACGGCACATTTTTTCTTAAGGTGTGCCTTTAGCCCCGTTGTACCCTATATATATATATATATATATATATATATGAAGCGTTTACATGCAAAACCCTCTAAAAGCCATCTCGGTCTTGACACATAGTATATATCCATCACATACTTTTACTTCAAACTCGCTAAATCCCAGCCTCAGCTCATTCAGAAGTACTGGTACTTATATATATATATATATATATATATACATATATACAAGGTATACACAGTAAATATGCATAACTGTAACTTCACGAGTTCATGCTTACATACAGTTAGCCGGAGTATAGTAATGCATATTTGGCATGCTGTCCCCCCTAGGTGTAGTGAGAACTCGGAGTGAGGAGATGGGGTGGTGGAGGGATGCTGATAAACCGTCAAAAGGAAAAAGGTAAATCGGCTGTATTTGAATCTATAGTGTCGGTTAACTTGAGTGAGCTCCTGTTGTGTTAATTAGGCTAGGTATCTGATGCGCTCTTTCTGAACCTTGTTAATAAAACATCATTTCACAAGTTCACGCTTACATATAATTAGCTAGAGTATAGTAATGCATATTTGGCATGCTGTCCGGGGAAGGGCTCCGAGCTTGGGAATGGCTCGAACCCAGAGAACCCCCTCAAAAGCTATAGAGTGGAGGACAGCCGCCAGACTGAAGACCCCCCAAAATAGGCGCTAGGATCTGGCGGAGGCTGACGATCGAGAAGCCGCCTGGTTGGCAGGCCGGAGGAGCCTACATGCTCCTGTTTTGAGGCTACAGATGGGAAGGCTCTACCAGCCACTGATGTTGGAATGCATGGTTTGGGGCGCCCGGTCAGGAGGACTCCAACGGGAGATCAAGACTCACAGCAGCAAGTATGGAGGCCCGACCCGGAGGGCTCTCACCGGGCGGGGAGGGAGAAAGGAAAACCCACCTGGGAGTTTGGGTTTGGATCTACTGTTTGGAGAGGCCTTTCTGGGCTGCTGATGTTGCTGCCCTGATGTGAAAAGAGTGGCTGGAGAAATTTCCTGCTGGGATGCCTGATGATTGCAGGATGGATTTGAGGTGTTTTTGGAACCAGAAGTGAGTGACAAGTTCCCTTTCGAGGGAACTTCGAACTGTGTCCTCTAGAGGTCGCTATGGGGAACGTCTCCTATGTGACCCGTGTCTGAAGCCTATATACAAAAACTGCACAGTACTGGTCAGCGACAGCCTATGCTCGTCACTGCCAGTGTGACCACATAGTACAAAAGGACGCCGGTCGAACACATCTTCCTCTTCTTCATCTTTAATTCTGACCTTTTGTCTGTGTGCGTTTCTCTCACCAGAACGGCTCATCTGTGACGATGTGTGGTAAAGAGCAAGCACTTTTAGCTCTTGAGGGAGTTTATTGCACTCTTTGTTTGTCTCTTGCGAGAGGCAAGCACGCTCTGATACCCGCAGCTTTCCATACGGCTACACGAGCTGTGTTTGTATGGTGAGGAGTAAGCGAATATCAGCTCTCCAGGGAGTTGAACGCGATTGTCGCATTCATACTTGTTTCTTGCGAGAGACAGGCATGCTCTCATACCAGCTTTCATGAGCTCACGAGCTGTGTGTGTGTGGTTAAGAGCAGCGTGTCCAGCTCTCGAGGGAACTGGACGTGCTCATCGCGATGCATTTGCAAAAGAACGGAGGTGAGTCTTCAACTGTTTACCCGAGTTGTATATCCAAATTTGCATGAGTGCGTTCGCCTGTCGCGGCATTAACAACGCATTCGTGGCGGCAGCTCTGTTCTCGCCTGATTCCCAGGAGAATCTAACGCGTGGTGGAGCGTGTTTAGCTTCCGCGGGAGCTGAATATATGCTGCATGTTGCGGTTGCGGTGTTAATTTTTTGCCAAAACTCGGTTTTATGGACACCTCCTTAACATAGCCATCTGAGGGTGGTTATAGTTCAGCCATGTTTATGGTGGGGCAGACTTAAGGGCAGCTATCTGAGGCTAGTTGTGTGCTAACTTGCCCCTTCTTGGAAGCAAAGCTATCAGAGGGTAGCTATGTGCTTAGTAAGATCCTTCTTTGGTGTTCTTAATAGCATCTTCCTGGAGCCCTACCGAGATGGTGCTGTCTTCCCTTTCGGGTTTATATTTAAACAGCCCATGGGTGGAAATGTGTTTGCGGTTACATGGTCCATAGAGCCATGGTGGTGAGTACGATCCTTTTCTTTTGTCACTAGAACTGATATTTGTCACTAGCCGCTTAGGCTTGTGTTACAGTATGTTCAGTTGGGTTCTGTGTTCTTCCTATGTTTCAGGGTGGGGCAGGGGATTTGGAAGGCTTTCCTTATTTCTGCAGCAGAACCACTAGGTACTACGAGGTAGTTCCTTGTTCATTGGGTCCCTGCTACATTACTGCAACCCCAGGGCTTGTTGATCTTCCATTCAGGTAACCTCCATTTTTGACATATTTTCTACTCACCTTTACTTTTTTCTCTAGGACTTGTTTTGTCCTTCCTCTAGGTAAGCTCTCTGAAGTTCACTTCACAAAATGCCCCTGGACATCTCTGGCTGGACACATCGCACTCTACTCATGTTTCGCCCTGAGGGGCTTCCTCTTACCAAACTATTCACACAATCCTCATGCATTTAAGGCGTTTCTGCGCAAACCCTTTTCAGTGCTGGCTCTGAGGAGCAGCAGCCTGCCAGGCATGATTAGGCCCCTTCGTTCTTGCACACCTGAGGGTTGGCTAGAACAGGGCCCACGCTTTCTTTTGAGAAAGAAACGTTTCGGTTACGTATGGTAACCCTCGTTCCCTGATGGAGGGAACGGAGACATTATGTCGAGTAGTGTACGACACTAGGGGTCGCTCTTGGGAGCCCAAACACCTCTGACAGTTTTGAAAAAGGCCAATGAAATTGGGTGTGCAGAATTTGCATAGCTGGCCACACCCCGAATATCCGGGTATAAATAGGGCAGCATGTGCATCTGCTCACTCGTTCTGATCTGAGGAGCTGAGCGTCTCAGCTCACTCAGAGGCGGACCAGAGTTGTGGCACGGACGACACAACGTCTCCGTTCCCTCCATCAGGGAACGAGGGTTACCATACGTAACCGAGACGTTCCCTATCTGTCGTACACTCCGAGTTGTGTCGAGTAGTGTACGACACTAGGGGTCCCTATATAAAACCGCCACAAGTCTGGCCGCGTCACGAGTGGTCAGCGCAGATAGTAACAAGTCAACGTGTTAACATAAGTGCAGCTCACCTCTTGCGACCATCCAATGTCCAACTGACCTGTTATAGCAGAGTCCTGCAGCCAGGCCTTTCCTCAGTGGAGCGGCTGAGTGTCTTGAGAACGTTGGGAGAGTGTCTGTTTCCCGTAGGAAAAAGGCACTGCGGAGATCACAACCTGCCCAGAGGGGGGGTATAACGTGAAAACATTAGATATGGGACCTGAGGTGGGTCTCACGCTAGGGGAGACAACCAAACTCAGACCTTAGAGACAAACCTGCCTTCAGGGAAAACACCGCACCACAGAGAGCTATACGTGGAAATACACATATGGGGCCACATAAGGAGCCACTGCATATGGGGCACAAATCCAACCAAGAGTTAGAAAAGTAACCATACCTTGTGTTGAGATTTCGCAGCGAGTTCCTCCGCCGAACTCTGCCACGTCCAGAAGTGCCAAGTGATGGAGAAGGTGTTCAGGGTTCGCGTCAGGAAATCTACTGAAACTTAAAAGTGTAATCACCATTTAGGGGAAGCGCTTAAGCAAGCTCTACACCCAACCAGAGTGCTGCGCCAAGAGCTTGCGATGAAAACTCTAGCTGACACTGGTACCATGCGCAAACTGGCAAGTGTATAGGTGTAGCCCAACCTGCAGCTCTGAAGATGTCTGTTAACGAGGCTGCATTGCGAGAGCCGCCAAGGCAGCGATGCCCCTGGTCGAGTGGGTTCTCACTCCCCGTGGGCAAGGCAAGCCACTGGCCTGGTAGGCCGTACGGACCACATCCACAAGCCAGTGGGAGATCCTTAGTTTGGAGACAGCCTTACCCTTCCGCTGTCCTCCATAACAGACAAAGAGCTGACCTGAACGTCTGAGTGCTGAGAACATTCCAGGTAATGTGTGGGACACGGACCGGGCATGATAGGGTCAGGTTGGGGTCATCTTCCTGGTAAGGAATTGCTTGCAGGGTCACCACCTGCTCTGAGGGAGTGGTGGTTACCATGGGCACGTATCCAGGCCGGGTTCCCAGGACAACGTGAGAGTTCACCGGCCCGAATTCCAGGCACGAATGTTGACGGAAAGGGCTTGAAGGTTTCCCGCTCTTAACGGGTGAGCGCCACCGGGGAGGCCGTCTCCATGGAGAGGGCACCGAATGGACCAACTGAGGGCTCAACGGATCTTACTGTAGGCCCGAGGACCATAACAGATCAAGAGGGGATGTGATGCTACCAGGGAGGGTTCGCCTTCCGGGCACCTCTTAACAAATCGTGCCCCACCGATCTGCCTTCTACCAAGTCATGGTGGCTGTACATAGACTGTACATAGACCTTGATGTAGAAGCCGAAAGGTGCCTATCTAGGCCTCCTTCGAGGAGGGATAGCACAGATTTGATGCCGGAATTCCGTGGGTTCTACCCTTAGGAAGAACGTCTGCGCCATTCCCAGGACATGCCACCGTCTGGCTCAGTCGTGCAAAGGGTGCCTCCCATTGTGGGTGGAGAGTTTCTGGAGGCTTCCTGGTCGTGTTCAGGGACCATAGAAGGAAGTTCCAGAAATCTGGGCGCGGGTGCCAGGAAGGAGGTTCCTTCTCAGGGGGGTGTGTCAGGAAGGCAACGATGGTAGGAGCGCGAGCTCCGAGAATCAAGTTCCGTTGGGCCAACAGAGCTACCAAGAGAAACTGTTTCGAAACCTTCCTGACATTGCACCGTGTCTGTGCAATAAGGCTCACTAGGGAATAAACCGTACGGTCCACTGAGTATCAACAGATCTGAACCGAGAGAGTCCTTGGTCAGACTGGATTACCTACTGCAATGAGTGGATTCCAGTAAGGCAACAGATCTACCTGTGCCTGGCCGAATTGACTCCAAAACAGCTGGACCGTCTGAGGGTGGATCCTCCACTCGCCTTGGGGTGAACCCGTCACCCGGAAAGTGAGTGGCGCACAGAAGCCTGAGTCTGTGCTGGCTTAAGAGATGACCGGTGAGTTGTGATATGTGAAAGTAGCGTACACCATCCTGGTGGTTGGTGTATGCCACAGTCGCTGTGTTGTCAGCGCCGACCAACACATGCTTGTCGCGACAGAGGCCGAAACCCCTTCAGGGCCCAAGCATTGTGAACAACTCAAGGCAATTGAATGCCTAAGCAGCCGAAGGCCTAACTGAACCCCGAGGCTGCATACCCGTTGCACATGGCACCCCAGCTTGACTTGGAAGCAACTGTAGAGACACAGTGCGTCTAGACACTTGTCCCAGGGGCAACCTGCCCGCAGAACTAACGTGTCCCCAAGGGCTGAAGGTTGCAACACAAAGTGTGATGTACACACGATGCGAGCCTGGTGCCACGCCCATCTCGGGACTCGGTGTGATGTCAGTGCTACAGCGGTTCCATATGGATCGGGTTCAGCAGCGTGACCGCAGCTGAAAATGCCCTATGTTCCAAGAGCCCTGGTACATGAAGGAGACCGCTGTGGTGAACCGGAGTGCACTTGCGCACTACAGCACTGACTGTACACAGTCCTAGGCAAACGCGTAGAACAGTGACCGAGTCCATACGGAGAAAAGAGAAACCCCGTACTGAGGAGAGTTTACTCTTTTCCCAAAATGACCTGAAGTCCCAATCAAGCCAGGGGGTTGTGAACCACATCCCTGAGAGTGCAAACCGAACCTCGTGAGTGTGCTAGGACAGCCAGTCACAGATAACTGAGAATGCACATGCCCTCTACCCCGAGGGGGCGAGGGCAGCCCCTGTGACCTCCGTAAAGGTACGGGGGGTAGGGATAGGCTGCAGGGGGAACCTTGTACTGATGAGCCCGACCTCGAAGACAAAGTCTTGGAAGGATCAAGACATGACAGTACGCGTCCTTCAGGTTCAACGGCACCGACCAATCTTAAGCCCTGACCCACAAGGGCTGTATGTTCCAGGGCTAACATTTGAATGGGAGCTTGAAAAGGGCCCGATTCAAAATATCCCTGTTTTAAGATTGGCATGAGTCGACCACCCATCCTAGTACAATGAAGTAGGGGCTGAAAAACCCCTTCCCTCATTTTGGCCGCCGGGGTAGGCTCTATCGCACCCTTCCCGGGGGGGGGGGGCGCGGATTCCGCTTTAAGAACCACAGCATTCTGAGTCGATTGTCAAGAGAATGCCATAGACTTCAGCGGATGCCTTGCAACCTGAGTCGCATAGCCAAGTCAAGTAATTCTCAAGAAGCTAATTATAGATCGCGCCCACGTAGGGACTCTGCTAGCATTCTCAGTGAATTATACCCGACGTACCTGGAATGGGGATGTCGCTGAATAAAGCAAAGAGCGCCGTGCTTGGAGATGAAGCCCCAAGAACACGGTGTGACTTTGCCAACATGCAGAGAACCAGGTAAGCGCCCAACCAGCCTGGCCTGCAGGCTCAGTATCTAGCCGTCACATGGAGGGCTATTGCTGCAAGATAACCGAGACTGACCAGGCAGTGACTGTCTGCGGAAGACAGACAGTCAGAAATGATTGTGCCGAATCCACCTCTCATCCCCGGGTCGAGAGTGGATCTGGGTGGGTCAGTTAGGCCGCCTGCTCTGGATTGCTCGTCTGAGGAAAAACTAGAAGCCTAACGAGGGTTCTAGCAAGCCTACTGACAAACTGGTGTTGCCACCTTCCCACAAGAACTTTGACCCACGGCTGAGGCTGCTCCTTAACCACCGTGAAGGACTTGCATACAAATTCTATCACGGTGTTGCCAGAAGGACTGACCTGGGAAATGGGGGGGGGGAAGCGGACTTCAACTTTCCCGCATTTCTGACAGGTGAAGCCACAGGTGGCGCTCCTGGACCAACAAAGTGGACATCGCCCTTGCCAGAGCATGCGCCACGACCCTTATAGCTCAGCGAGCGTAATCGGTATTGTACGCAGTTCCCGTAGCTCTAGGTTGGAACCACCCTCGTATCGAACTCACAACACCTCAAACTGAGAATCAACCCCCCAGAGGTTTGCTCAGCTGAAACTTCAGCTTAAAACAGTTTACGCCCTCCTAGCGATGCTGCCGCTAACCATTTTCGCCCAATTAGGAGCTCCAAATAAGAAAGTCAGCTGTACTAAGACAGACTAACAAACTTGTCCGGAAGCTCGATCAAGGGACGCGAGGAGCGAGGGGTTTGCGGGGTTTTGACCCGGCAGAGCCTTCCCTGCTTCCTAATGCTCGCCACCGACGCACATCGCAACAGCCTCGTACCCGAAAGTAGAAGGACCGAAGCGGAAAGCAGTCGGAGTGAGCCGCGGCTTCACGTAAAGCACGCGGCTCACGAGCAAAGTGTGCCCATGATCGAGTTCTCGCAAGCAAAACATGAATCAACAACAAACGCTGCATCAGCATGAGCATAACTCAACACTGAACACAACGGTCGTGTCGATCGTTCTTGGGAAGCCGCAACCAGGATGGTACGAAGGAAAAGATATGCTCACCAACACACAATCCCACCGCGTTAGCTCTTTCAGAGAAATCACTGTTTTAGAAGGAAGATTGCTCTTCAAGATCGCCGTCGACGCACGCAGGGGAACTCTCACAACACTTATCTGTGTATGAGAAGGGAAAGACCGCTGCCTGTGCTACAGATCCAATGACGAAAGAGGTGAATGTTGCCGCTTCTCACGCAGAGACGCTGCATTCGGCTCCGAAAAACAGAACGAGTGAGCAGATGCACATGCTGCTCTATTTATACCCGGATATCCGGGGCGTGGCCAGCTATGCAAATTCTGCACACCCAATTTCATTGGCCTTTTTCAAAACTGTCAGAGATGTTTGGGCTCCCAAGAGCGACCCCTAGTGTCGTACACTACTTGACACAACTCGGAGTGTACGACAGATAGGGAAGCATGGATTACTTGGGTTGATAATACCTAATGCCCCTCTTTGGCGGGGCATGGCGATGCCTCTTTCTAGCCATTGTTGGTTGCACTGGCAAGGCTCCCCTCCATGGAGGGCTGGCCTTGGCGCTCGCCTCAGCCGCAGGCTGAAGATACAAGAGCACTTTATTTCACATGAGTTGTTTTTAACTAATTTCTCTAAGAACAACTCGATTCCCCTCTATGTTGGATGTCGTTCTAGTACTCCCTTCTGGATGCTCATCTCAGGATATGGTAGTGCTCACCTCACGGAGACGGGATTTTTTCTCTTCTCTGCCCTTGTGTTGTCTCTCCGGACATGAGATGAGCAGGGCTGTGCTCCCCTCACTAATGCAGGGTCGGGAGGGTCCTCCTCTCTATAGTAGGTTAGGTACCTACCCTGTGGCTGCTGTGCATTCTATGGCTGTCATATTGGATAAGTCAACTGCTTGCTGTCGCCCAATGTGTCTCTGCTTCTGTCACATTAGTGTGTACAGAAGTTGTACTACCCCATTTGGGTATTAAAGGCCTCTGGCCTCCTGGAGCTTCATATAATCAGCAGCCTAGGTCACTAGACCTAGTTTCTGCCCTTGTATCTCTCCTGTCAGGAGATGAGCATGGCAGTGCTTCCCTCACTAAGTAGGGTCATTCTTGGGCAGAACAAACAGGTCTTCCCCACTGTTGGTGACGTATCTACCCTGCGGCTGCTAGATGCTCACCTTGGTTGTTAGGACTGAGCTTTCATTACAATCTCATCAGATAAATCGGCCGCTTGCTGCCACCCGATGTGTTTCGCCTTTCGCCACTTTGACTCTGCGGAGGCTGCACTGACCCATTAGGCCTTTATAGGCCTTGGTTTCCTGGAAGCTCCATAGACAGCAGCCTAGGTCTTTAGGCCTCTTTCTCTGCCCCTGTGATTTCTCTCCTGACATTGCATGAGCTTGGCAATGCTCCCCTCACTGAGGGTCTTCTGTGAGCATGTCACTCCTAAATGCTCCCATGGCTCTGGCTATTCCAGGTGGAAGCCCCTGGTGGGATGTTAAACCAGCCTTCTTTTGCTCCTCTCAAAGTATGAGGGTTTCTTGTGAGCATGCTGTTCCCTGTTGAGCAACTAAGATTCCTCTTGTCCTAAGAGTGTTTACTTCCTCTCCTCCGGGGCATCCCATTCAGGCTGCTCAATATTGAGCTTTGCAGTGCTCCCCTCTTACAGAAGAGTCACTTTGAGCATGATTCTGCTTCCTGAGAGCTTAGAACCTCCCTAATTTGGGATTTGTGTTCTCTGCTTCCCAGAGCCTCTTTTTGTGAACGGTATTTCAGTGTCCAGGCTAGCCGGGCACGTTCTAAAATCCATGTTGTGGTAAGAACGCACACTAGCTTCTTGTGTTCTTTCTAAAATCCTGTATGGTGGGGATTACGCGTTTAGCTTCGTACCTTTTCTTGAGATGTTCGGCCCCAGAACCTTGGGCCACACTCGACTTATGTATCTTATCGATACCTCTGAACGGGGTGCCGATGACCTGCCCGACCAGCTCCTCGAGCGAGGTCACACAGAGCAGTAGGTAAACCCTGTTGACAAGCCGAGGTCTAGGCTACTATCCTAGACTAGACTATAGGCTATGTCCCTTAAAGAAATCGGTGAGCATGGCAGCGTGGGTATAACCGTTCTCCATTGCGACCTCTAGAGGACACAGTGTCTCTTTCCCTTCTCAGGGATCCATGGTTACATATGTAACCTGAGATGTTTTTTGGCTTCGTCTAGGAATAGGGGTTTGCGGGGGGAATTAGCCTGTGAATTTCTGAGGTGGAGGAACTCGAGGACGGACTGATAGGGTTGGACTGGAGAAGGGAGGTTGAAGATGTAGATGAGATGGCCTCTTTTGGCTATGTGGATCGAATTTAGAGGAGATGGTGAGTTCCGAGCATCTGAGAAACCCGAAGAAAACTAGGATGGACATGGCATCAAGTGTGCGGGTGATACTGAGAGGCTGGTAACCAGTGCGGAGGCTGTGGATACATTTGGTGAGGATGTCTAATGTTATGGGAAGTCTAGGGTCGGGCCGGGTGGGCCAGGATCGTTGGATTCCCCTGATCAGGAGGGAGGTTTGCGAGTTACTTATTTCGGGTGAGGGAGCGCCGAACATTAGCTTGTGGAAAAACTGGACACCATTCAGATAGCCTTTGATGGACCCTGCTTGGAGCCCCTTGACGCTGATGAGAAAGGAGAAAAATTGAGAGGTGATTGAGAGTAGGGACAAATTGGGGAAGGGTATGTTGTATGAGAGGTGGAAAGCTTTGAAGCATCTCCATCCAGTCACGTATGACTGGAGGGTTCTGGGAGAGACTGCTTGGATGGTGTCGAGGGATGCGTTGAGGAGGGGTTTTAACGTGTGGGTTATGGGAATATTAATTCTGAATAATGAGGAACTGGAGTTGGAGATTGGTCCACCTCTGGAGCCAGCGTCCTGAATTTCTGAAACAGAAAGTGAGATAGAGAGTCAGCGATTTGGTTTTCTGAACCTGGAACGTGTTTGGCAACTAATATGAACTGGTCGCACGCTGAGATCCATATTAAGCGTCTTACAAGAGGCGTGAGGGTGGGAGAATGAGAACGGCCTAATTTAACCCTCTGGGGTCAAAAAACTTGCCGGCGCGGGTTGTGGCTGTTTTTTTGATAACACCAAAAAGAACTTCAATTACTCCGTCATTTTTTATCATTCAGATAAGAGCAATAGATCAGTTGGATCTGTAAGGGGTCTACTTTTATTTGTGTACACTCATAATAAGAACAACACTCTGTGGTTTTGTGAAATAAAGAAAACACACAGGGTGTGCAGTCTGCTGCGTTGTTCTCTGTGATCGTCATTAAGAAATGCGTCACTAAAATGAACTGAAACTCAGCTAATACTTGACACAGAGACATGAGAGATATATCTACAGAAAGTCTGACATGTCTACTTTTAAATGAAAAACAATACCATGTGTTAAAGTAATCTGTATGAACCAATGCCATGTCCAGTCTTTCTCGTCAGATGACCTAATTATTTTTAATTTGATCACGCCCACAAGCTACTTTCACTTTGATATTATAATCATCTACGTGAGGCGCACACATGGCGTACCACCCACATCAACATAAACAAGGCAGCAAGACCTGTCTTCATTTTTCATCTCGGCTACTTGCATCTTGCTACTGGAAGAAGACACGCTGTGAGGAGCAGGATTTAAACAGTATTTCCCTCAGAGGGAGAGCGCGATGCGACAGACGGCGAGATCCACCGAAGGAGTAAGTCTTTTTTTTATTAGCCTACTTGCGTTAGTTTTTGTGTTACTGTGACATAACTTGTACACATTATATTGATTTGATTATTTCCAAACTATAATTCCTGGCTACTAGGCAATCAAGTGAAACGTTATGAAGTATGTTTTATTTCATTGCATCAAAATGTTTCACGATGCCAGGATGTTTTTAATGTTCTATAAAATAAAAATGACGCAATATAAAAGTAATAGTGTTTACACTGTAACACTGAATGATAGATTCTAAGATTGTTTAGACAAAATTACTGTCAAAACTACTGTCACGAATAGATGTTTATGACGTGCTTAACAATAATAAATTAGTTTCCCAGACATAAAATGTTTTGTATTGTATAATACATACAAGCATGCTCGTGTTTATGACTGTAAAATCATATTTATTTATTTATTTATCGTATAACAATAGGATATAAAAGTAATATTAGTTTATTATTAATACTCTGTTTGTGGATGGATGTTTAATGTGCTAAACAATAATAATTAGTTTCTCAGATATAAAATACCAATTTTTTTTTTAAGATAGTATAAAGAATGCGCAAGTCTATGACTACAAAATCATACTATATGTATATATTACAGATGCTCCTGATATTAACATGCTCACAGATGGGTTTTTTTTTGTTGTTGTTGTTGTTTGTTTTTTTTCTGGTGATCTGATACCTGCACCACAGATGAATGCTACATGAATGCCACATGAGGAGTGCTGTACCAACATCAGATGTTTAACTACACTGATATTCTATGGTAAAACAAATTCCTGGACTACCGATGATGAGTTTTGTTTCTTGAATCAATGGAAAGAAGCAGCAATCACTTAAATATCAGGTATAATTTACTTGTTTCACTTGCTGAACAGAATTCAGAAAACCGTTTTCAGTCTGTTCACGTCTCTGTACATGTAACATCAGTGTTGTCAATAATGTGCTTTTGACCTTCATTAAGTATGTTTTGATTATACTGTGTTGTAAATAAAATACAAATAATCTAAAACTCCATTCTTTTAATCTTCTAGCATTGTTTCTACCTGACAGTCACAGTCTCACTGATGGGCCATTAGGGGATGGCCTTTTGTCTCTCAGGTGTGAATCATTAAATATTCATGGCCGTTGTCACCCCCTCGCATATTCCCTTTCGATCACAAGACATGCCTTAGAAAATTTAAATCAATATATTGTTTTTTTGTAAACGAGTGAATGAGATGATTTTCACATCATCTTGTAGAAAAAAAAAACAAAAAACTGTAGCCTATCACATCCAGTTCTCAAAAGTCTTGTGAACTAATGTTCTGAATGTGTTTCATGGCCTTATTTCAGTGACTTCAAAATTTTAGCTCCCCTTCAGGAACTCGAGCTGCAGCGAAACGCTAGGGGAACGCCTCTAGCGTGACCACGCTCTGAAACACATGTGCATACAGTCCAATGGAGAAGCGAGACGTCACGGGAGGGGTGACGTAGAGACCAGGAAGCTTAACAAAAAATAAAAAACCAACAGGCACTGACTATGCCCATCACCATAGCAGTAATGACTTTATGAACTATTTTATTTCCAAGATCGATACTATTAGAGACAAAATTGTCACAATGCAGTCGTCAGTTACAGTATCGCATCAGATAGTGCGCTATAGATCTCCTGGGGAACAATTTCACTCATTCTCTACTATAGGTCAGGATGAATTGTATAAACTTGTTAAAGCATCTAAACCAACAACTTGTATGCTAGACCCTATTCCATCCAGGCTACTAAAAGACTTGATTCCAGATCTCATAGATCCTCTGCTAAATATTATTAATTCATCACTGTCATTAGGGTATGTCCCCAAAACCTTCAAACTGGCTGCTATTAAGCCTCTCATTAAAAAAACACAACTTGACCCCAACTAATTGATTAATTACAGACCAATCTCAAATCTCCCATTTCTGTCAAAGATATTAGAAAAGGTTGTATCCTCACAATTATCTTCCTTCCTACAGAAAAATGATATCTGTGAGGATTTCCAGTCAGGTTTTAGACCGTACCATAGTACTGAGACTGCTCTTATTAGAGTTACAAATGATCTGCTCTTATCATCCGATCATGGTTGTATCTCTCTGTTAGTGCTACTGGATCTTAGTGCTGCATTCGATACTGTTGACCACAACATTCTCTTGAACAGACTTGAAAATTACGTTGGCATTAGGGGTAGTGCATTGTCATGGTTCAAATCGTACTTATCTGACTGCTATCAATTCGTGGCAGTAAATGAAGAGGTATCATATCGATCACAAGTGCAGTATGGAGTACCGCAAGGCTCAGTGCTAGGGCCATTACTTTTTACGCTGTACATGTTACCCTTGGGTGATATCATCAGGAAATATGGTGTTAGCTTTCACTGTTACGCTGATGATACTCAGTTCTATATTTCTTTGTGGCCTGGCGAAACATACCAATTTGAAAAACTAACGGATTGTGTAGTTGAGTTAAAAAATTGGATGACAAGTAATTTCTTACTGTTAAATTCTGAAAAAACAAAGGTGTTAATTATTGGACCTAAAACCTCTGTTCTGTCAATTCTTCGTCATCAGTTAGGAACCTAGGTGTGCTATTTGATGGCAGTCTTTCCTTTGAAAACCACATCGCTAGTATTTGCAAAACTGCATTTTTCCATCTCAAAAATATATCTAAATTACGACCTATGCTCTCAATGTCAAATGCTGAAACATTAATTCATGCGTTTATGACCTCAAGATTAGATTATTGTAATGCTTTATTGGGTGGTTGTTCTGCTCGCTTAATAAACAAACTCCAGCTGGTCCAAAATGCAGCAGCTAGAGTTCTTACTAGAACCAAAAACTATGATCATATTAGCCCGGTTCTGTCAACACTGCACTGGCTCCCTATTAAACATCATATAGATTTTAAAATCTTGCTAATTACTTATAAAGCCCTGAATGGTTTAGCTCCTCAGTACCTGAGTGAGCCCTTATCGCATTATAGTCCCTCACGTCCGCTGCGTTCTCAAAACTATGGCAATTTGATAATACCTAGAATATCAAAATCAACCGCGGGCGGCAGATCATTTTCTTATTTAGCACCCAAACTTTGGAACAATCTACCCAACAATGTTCGGGACGCAGACACACTCTGTCAGTTTAAATCTAGATTAAAGACCCATCTCTTTAACCTGGCTTACAAATAAGACATTAACACATTTCTATAATTCAAATCCGTTAAAGGATTGTTAGGCTGCACTAATTAGGTCAACCGGAACCGGGAACACTTCCCATAACACCCGATGTACTCAGTGCATCGTCAGAAGAATGGCATCTACGCTAATATTAGTCTGTTTCTTTCTTATTCTGAGGTCACCTTAACCACCAGATCCAGTCCGTATCCAGATCAGATGGTCACTGCAGTCCTCTGGATCCAGTCCGTACCCAGCCCAGATGGTGGATCGCCACCTAGAGACGACCTCTGCAGCCCTGAATGTCAGCGGAGACCACATCGACTAGATGAGCCCCAGTGAAGACCTCATCACCTAGACGGCTGTCGGCACAGGACCACGGGACCTGGTGAGTCCTCTGTGTCTGGCCAGAGGAGAACAGGCCCCCCGACTGAGCCTGGTTTCTCCCAAGGTTTTTTTCTCCATTTGTCACCGATGGAGTTTTGGTTCCTTGCCGCCTCTGGCTTGCTTAGTTGGGGACACTTTATCTTCACTTTACACAATATTGTATTTTATTTTATTGTATTTGATTAATTACCTCTACCTGAGAATTGAGTGTTTACTGTTGCCCTTTGCATTGTTGATGTACTATTTCCTATTTAATACTGTACAGCCGCCTTGTCACAATTCTGTATTGTTAAAGGCGGTATATAAATAAAGGTGATTTGATTTGATTTGATGATTTTAGTTACATTATTCTGCCATTAGATGCGACGAGAGAACTGAAAAATAAACACTGTTGTAACGGAAGTTATTTTTACTTTCAAAAACAGCATGAGGGAGCTAACAAATGCACTGAGCAGCTCTATCATCAGAAATCACCCTTCACTGATTAAAGGATATTAACGTTATGACAAAGATCTTGCTTTCTTCAGCAGACATTCACACTAATGTTTTATTGTGAATATGGCCACATTCACATGGCAGCAGAATACGGTTGTCAGTCCTGTATTTGAGTCCTTAATACGGTTTCATTCACACACAGTCTTTACAGGTGTGACAACCATCTGTCAAGTCAGGAGCGCTATACTGCATCATTACACAAAGAGACTAACGTCTGTTTTCCATTGTTTATCATGGGCGTAGTCTCTGAACTTTTGATCGCCCCTTTTATGTTTAGATAACACAAAATAGTGTACCTTGTAGTTTACGTTTAGAAAAGCGAGCACATCGCAACTTTTTCACGCACTGTGCGCATAACAGACTGTCATCGGACTCCTCCTCTTTAGTAACTTCATCATCTGATCCTTCATCTCTGGAAGTAAAACAGTCCATTATAATGTTTAGGGCACTGACATCACCAAGACTGAGCAGACTGAGACGAGTAAGATCATTTAATTGAGCAGCTACAGCACTTGCAGTACGTTGTTGCGCTCCGCCATCTCACAAAATTATAAAATAAGTAAATACATAAAACTTTGTGTGCCGTGGTTTACACAGGGCTGGCAGAAAATGTGCATTGATGCACCTTTATTAAATATGTTACGTGGTTTATTTTGATAGGTTAACTGTTTTTGTGTTGTTCAGAGAAAGCACCTCCGCGGTGCATTCTTAACGTAACCCCTCTCCCCGGGTCCTACTCACACACCGCTCCAAGCATCTCGCTGATAAGCTAGATAAGGGGCTTTCCCTGTCTCGCTCGTCGGTCAGGGACAAGAGTGAGCTGTTGGAGGAGGATGATGTGATTTCTCTCGCATCATCTAATCCAGCAGCCAGTGCTCTGCTGGGTTTTACCCAGGAAGAACAGGAGTTGTTAGATGAAGAAATGGAATCTGAATCTTCTCAAACCTCCTGCCCCGCGTATGATGAGCTTTTGGAGGTTATGGAATGCGCCACGGCAAGGTTGGATCTGCCGTGGAAGCGGGTTAAGAAGGCGCCGCGGGGTCGTCTTGATGAGCGTTTTCTTTCTGACCATAACCCCCCAGCTCAAGTGAGCCTTCCATTCCTTCCCGATCTCCATTCGGAGGTCGTGAAGGCATGGAATAAGCCATCACATATTCATAGGTTCCAGCATACTAGTTATGCTAATATTGAGGGAATGCACGAAAATGGCTATGAGAGAATGCCTCCTATTGAAGAGACGCTAGCTAGCTATCTCTCCTTAGGTGAAGTGCGGATTTGGCTCTCTGGGCCACCAAGCAGGCCGCCACTGCTATGGGCAGATCTATGGCGGCCATGGTGGTTACGGAGAGGCATCTCTGGGTAAACCTGGCAGACCTCGGGAAGAAAGAGAAGGGCTTTCTCCTCGATGCGCCGGTTTCACCCTCTGAGCCTTTCGGTACTTCTGTTGAGACGGTGATCAAGAGGTTTAGGGAGGCGAAAGCGTGCTCTGCTGCTTTCAAAACCTTCATTCCTCAAAGGACCAGGTCTAAGGGGTCATGGCCCGTCCCGGTCCGAGGATCAGAGACAGACTCAGAAGGCTAGTGTTGCGGCCTGTGCCCCTCCTCCACCTGCGGGTGGTTCCAGGAGATGGCCGAGAGGAGGTCGTCAAGATCTGAGGGAGGTGGTCCAGGCAAGGTGTTCCCAATGCTCTCGTCCAGACCAGAGTAAAAAGTAACATCTACTCACCTCCCTCTAGGGGTTGTAACATCTGCCCTCACCTTCCTTCTTTAATTCCCCTGCTGCACTAAAAACTGCAGTCTCTCCGCTGGACCATATGATGTGCTGGGTTATGTTCTGTTTTATATAGAACAGCCTAACTGATGGTCAGGACTTCGTCTTTACTAAGTCCCCTGTATGTCTGTGGATGAACCATGCTTGAAGACCATGGTGGGTGAGTATGATCCTTTTTCTTCTTGTCATTTGAATTGATATTTGTTGTTAAGCCGCTTTGGCTTGTGTTGCAGTATGTACGGTTGGGCTTTTGTGTTCTTCCTATGTTTCAGGGTAGGACACCCCCACTGCTGATGGGACCCATGGTTGCTGTTGATATCTCCATCCTGGATCGGATTTGGAAGATTTGCCTTATTTTCTGCAGCCGAACCACTAGCTACTACGAGGTAGTTCCTTGTTCATTGGGTCCCTGCTACATTACTGCAACTCCAGGGCTTGTTGATCTCCATTCAGGTAACCTTCAGTTTGATATGCTTTCTGCTCACCTTTACTTTCGTCTAGGACTTGTTTTGTCCTTCCTCTAGGTAAGCTCTCGGAAGTTCACTTCACGAGATGCCCCTGGACATCTCTGGCTGGATACATCACACTCTTCTCATGTCTCGCCCTGAGGGGCTTCCTGTTGCGGAGCTATTCACCGAATCCTCATGCTTTTAAGGTGTTTCTGTGGAAACCCCTTTTTAGTGCTGGCTCTGAGGAGCAGCAGCCTGCCAGGCATGATTAGGCCCATTCTGTTCTTGCACACCTGAGGGCTGGCTAGAACAGGGCCCACGCTTTCTTTTGAGAAAGAAAGCACGGATTACTTGAGTTGATAATAGCTAATGCTCCTCTTTGGCGGGGCATGGCGATGCCTCTTTCTAGCCATTGTTGGTTGCCCTGGTAAGGCTCTCCTCCATGGAGGGCTAGCCTTGGTGCTCGCCTCAGCTACAGGCTGAAGGTACTAGAGCACCTTATCTCACAGGAGTTGATTCCAACTCATTTTTCTAAGAACGACTCGACTCCCCCTTGATGTTGGATCTCATTCTAATACCCCCTTCTGGATGATCATCTCAGGATATGGTAATGCTCACCTCGCAGGGACGGGGTTTTTTGAAGCACGTTATCCTTCGGTAGAGTGGGTAGATCCTCCCCTTCTTCTGGGGGTTAGGTACCTTCCCTATGGCTGCTGATGCTCCATGACGACCTCATCGGATAAATCGGCCGCTTGCTGCCGCCCGATGTGTTCCTCCTCCCATCACATTATACTCTGCTTCTGTCACATTAGTGTGTATGGAAGTTGTACTACCCTATTTGGGTATTCAAGGCCTTCTGGAGCTTTATAATATCAGCAGCATAGGTCACTAGACCACATTTATGCCCTTGTATCTCTCCTGTTAGGAGATGAGCATGGCAGTGCTTCCCTCTCTAATAGGGTCATTTTTACCACACCGTTCTTGGGCAGAACGTACAGGTCCTCCCCTCTGTTGGCGAGGTATCTACCCTGTGGCTGCTAAATGCTCGCCTTGGTTATTAACCCTCTGGGGTCTGAGGGTGTTTTGAAGCCCTGGAGAAGTTTTGACATGCCCTTACGTTTGTGCTTTTTTCAATCTCCTAAAAGCATATTCATTGCTAAAGTCTGGTTACACTGTAATCAGCACAAACTGGGCTACAATAAAATGTAGGCAACATGAATGTACATGTGTGTGTTTTTGAGAAAACAATGTTTATGCATGGTTAGTGAAAAACTAAATGTTTTAAGTCACTGAAATAAGGCCATGAAACACATATAGAAGATTTGTTCACAAGACTTTTGAAAACTGGATGTGGTAGACTAGAGTTTTTTGGGCGTGATCTAATTAAAAATAATGAAGCAGACGGGTGAGACTGAACATCGTGTTGGTTTCATACGGATTCATCATCAGAGAATATTTGTTTTCGGCAAGAGGGGCTTCATCTAAAAGTAAAAATATATCTAAAGCTTTCTATAGATATATCTCTCGTGTGTGTGTCACGTATTCGCTGAGTTTTAGTTCATTTTAATGAAAATGATACGTGTGGAGACTGAGACTGCTGAATGCGCACCCTGTTTATTTTCTTTGTTTTGCAAAAGCATAATGTTTTGTTGATATTGCAAGTGTACACAAATAAAAGTAGATTCCCTACAGACTTAAATGATGTATTACTCTTATATGTACGATCATTTTAGGTTCTTTTTCCTCCTGTCATGAACAGATGCAACTGGCGTCGCCGGCGCCACCGTCGATCCCAGGAGGTTAAAGACTGAGCTTTCATTACAATCTCATCGGATAAATTGGCCGCTTTCACCACTTTGATTGTGTGGAGGCTGGACTGATCCATTAGGGCCTTGTAGGCCTTGGTCTTCTGGAAGCTCCACAGACAGCAGCTTTCCTTGCCCCAGTGATGTCTCTCCTGACATTGCATGAGCCTGACAAATGCTCCCCTCACTGAGGGTCTTTTGTGAGCATGTCACTCTTAATTGGAGCTCATAGGTTCCTCTCTATGCTGAGAGAAAGGCCTCCGCTCCCTATGGCTCTGGCTATTCCAGGTGGTAGTCCCTGGTGGGATGATGTTAAGTCAGCCTTCTTTGCTCCTCTCAAAGATGAGGGTCTCTTATGAGCATGTTGTTCCCTGTTGAGCAACCAGATTCCTCTTCTCCTAGATAATTTTATTTTCTCTGCTCTGGGGCATCCCATTCAGGCCGCTCAATATTGAGCTTTGTAGTGCTCCCCTTTTTCACAGAAGGGTCGCTTTCAGCACGATTCTGCTCCCTGAGGGCTCAGAACCTCCCTTTTTTGTGTTCTCTGCTTCCCAGAGCCTCTTCTTGAACAATATTTCAGTGTCCAGGCTTGCCGGGCACATTCTAAAATCCATATTGTGGTAAGAACGCACACTAGCTTGTGCACACTAGCTTGTGTTCTTTCTAAAATCCTGTATGGTGGGGATCACACGTTTAACTTTGTACCTTTTCTTTAGATGTTTGGCCCCGGAACCTTGGGCCACACTCAACTTATGTATTGTTTCGATACCTCTGAACGGGGTGCTGATGACCTACCTGACCAGCTCCTTGAGCGAGGTCACACAAGCAGTAAGTGAACCCCCTGTTGACAAGCCAAAGTCTAGAATGCTTTCTAGAATATAGGCTATATCCCTTAACCCTCTGAGCGCGACAAAATTGCGACAAAACGTCATACTCATTAAAATAGACTACAGTTTCTAATAAGGTGTAATATCTCATTTGTGTTCCCTACCACTAGATGGCAGACATGTAGTACTTTGATTCTAGACCAAAAATACGTCATGTTTCTATTCAACATGTTTGAGGAAATAGCAAGTGAGCTATCGTATCACTGATGCGGAAGCAGTTCAGTTCATAGCATGCGAGTGAATTGTGAGATTTGTGAGAGAAAATCGCCAAAAGAAAAGTAAAAAGTTGTACTGTAAGGATGTGTTGCACGTTATTCGCTGATTCTGACTCTGAAGGGGAATATTTGCCTTTTGGAAATGACGATCGGTCGTCTAATGATCGCGCATCTCCCGGTACATCTTTACAGCGCAATGGTGCTGCAGTCAAAGCGAAAGTGTTCGTGAAGCACAAAAAAAGCAATCATGTCGACCCTTTGCTCAACGGGGAAGGGGGTGGCAGGGGTGAATGTGGGGCTGGAAGTAGCAGCAGCTCTCTGGATTCAGCGGCGCTGGATTCAGCGCCCCAGAGAGGTGGGAGTGGCCGCGCTGTGCGTGCGAGAGCCGGGAGACGTGGTAGAGGCAGCGGGGTGATCTGGATCATGCGTTTAACTACTGTATATTATAGTAATATAGTAATAATGTAGTACTTTCTCCTGTTTTATTGTTGGTTTCCTCTTTTCTGATCACTTGGAATGAGGATAAAAAGACAAAAACAGACAAAAACACATAAAAAAAAAAACACATGCAAATAAGTTCAAATGGTTTCCTCTTTTCTGATCATTTGGAAAAAATCACATGCAAATAAGTTCAAACATTCATTCAATATCTATTATTTCCTGAATATTACTGATGAGTTGATCAAAAAGTAGGCTACTGTTCACATACGTTTTACTACTAGTATAGTAATATAGATAATAATATATAATAATTTTGTACTTTCTCCTGTGTTATTGTTGGTTTCCTCTTTTCTGATAATTTGGAATGAGGATAAAAAGACCAAAAAAAAAACAAAAAAACATAAGTAATAAGTTAAACTTTAATAAGTTAAAACATCAATTCAATATCTACTATTTCCTAAATATTGTGAAATTCAAGATGGCCGCACATCATGACGTCATAATATGCAAATTAGATTAGTATATTTACACCCCACATAAACTTTTGGTCATGCCCAACATTTTTCTAATTTACAGTAGACCTCTATCTTTAAGCCCTTTCAAGCCACAAGCTTTTAAAATCTTAATGTCAAAATTCAGCATTTTTCCAAAAAAACCCTGGCGCCTAAAGGGTTAAAGGAATCTCTCTTCTGATTCCAAGTCTGAGCTCTGCCCTAGGGTCAGGCATCTGTTAATCCTGTCCTTACAGGTAAGTTCTTGGGTATGCAGCTCAGGCCTTTGGCTGAAGGGATTAAGTCACTGACAGCCGCTTGGACGTCTTTTGGGGCAGCTCCCTCTGCTTGGGTGGAGCTGGTACTTAGTGCTTGCCTTTTTTGTCTGGCTTGCACTCCCCTCAGCATGGCTGCGTGGGTATAACTGTTCCCCATAGCGACCTCTAGAGGACGCAGTTCGAAGTTCCCTCGGAAGGGAACGTCTCACGTTACGTATGTAACCCTGGTTCCCTGAGAAGGGAATGAGACACTGTGTCCTCTACTCTCATCGCCATGCTTCGGACACGAGCTTCAGACGAAGAAGTGGAAGTTGTGTTCAACCGGCGCTCTTGTGACATCATAGGCTGTCGCCGGCCAGTACTGTGTAGTTTTTGTATGTAAGCTTCAGACATGGAGGAGACGTTCCCTCATACCGACCTCTAGAGGACGCAGTATCTCGTTCCCTTCTCAGGAAACCAGGGTTACATACGTAACCTGAGACATTTTTGAAATATTTTTTTTATGTTATTGTAATTTTTTTGAGATGCACCTGTATGTATACTGCCCTCCAAAAGTTTGGAAACACCCCTGGTAAAGTGTGGTTTTGGACGATATCAGCATAAATGCATTTTTTGGTGCAAATACATTGAAGTAACTTGACATTATCATTGAAGACCAGCAATAATAATTTTCATTTTGATTACATAATAATGGCAATATATACATGTCAAAGTCAGACATGCCCCTTTTCCAGCTGTGATGCCTGGTTACTGGTTTAAACTTGGCCCAGGTTTTTAAAAGATTTTTGGGTCAGCACACCTTAATAGCTTCAACAATTGATTACCAATTACGTTTAGAATACAATGAATTTAGGCCCAGATTATGCAGAGCTGTAATAGTAAATATTTTGATGAATCGAAAATGTAAGTTTTTTCTATGTATAAACTGTTTATGAAATAAAATATGTTTTTGTAGTTTGTGTTGTCCCTTATCAGTGCAAAATTAAAACAAATTAAAAAGGATTCATGCCAATATTGTCCAAAACCCCACTTTTCTGGGGCGTTTCCAAACTTTTGGAGGGCAGTGTATTATATATATACACTATATATATGCAGGCGCATCTCAATGAATTAGAATGTCGTGAAAAAGTTTATTTCTGTAATTCAACTCAAATAGTGAAACTTGTGTATTAAATCAATTCAATGCACACAGACTGAAGTAGTTTAAGTCTTTGGTTCTTTTAACTGTGATGATTTTGGCTCACATTTAACAAAAACCCACAAATTCACTATCTCAACAAATTAGAATATGGTGACATGCAAATCAGCTAATCAACTCAAAACACCTGCAAAGGTTTCCTGAGCCTTCAAAATGGTCTCTCAGTTTGGTTCACTAGGCTACACAATCATGGAGAAGACTGCTGATCTGACAGTTGTCTAGAAGACAATCACTGACACCCTTCACAAGCAGGGTAAGCCACAAACATTCATTCCCAAAGAAGCTGGCTGTTCACAGAGTGCTGTATCCAAGCATGTTAACAGAAAGTTGAGTGGAAGGAAAAAGTGTGGAAGAAAAAGATGCACAATCAACCGAGAGAACCGCAGCCAAGAGAGGCTTGTCAGGCAAAATCGATTCAAGAATTTGGGTGAACTTCACAAGCAATGGACTGAGGCTGAGGTCAAGGCATCAAGAGTCACCACACACAGACGTGTCAAGGAATTTGGCTACAGTTGTCGTTTTATATATATATATATATATATACCTATCAGAGGTTGCGTTAGACTTTAACATTGTCCGTCATTTTGTCAGACGGGGTTGTACAAATTCCATCATAATCTATTTTTACCCGTCATTTTAATATTTCTATTTTATTACAATAACACATTTAACTGCCTTTATGTTTGTTTACATTTTCATTTTTTAATTATGAACCTACAGGACGATATAGGTTTATGCATTTATTTTGAAGGGAACAGATGAAACTGCGTACATTTTTATGTTCAACACCACACCCCGCAGTAACACTGATTTTAATATATTCTCATTTTTATGAACCAATATTGTAAATCCCAATCGATCTTTTGATCTATGCTGTTTTCAGTTGATGAATGAACAGCACAGAGCACGCCTCCCATCCAATAAATCGCAATAGGCTAAGCTTTGTGTTACTTTTGATATGAAACAAAGTCTCATATTTCAAATTCTGTCCATTTCATTGGGAAATTCAAGCAATAAATACAGTTTTGGCGCTCTTTAATGTGCCGTGATAGATAGTTGTAGCTTCTGTGTACTTGCCTGTGTGTAATCAAATGCATAGGGAAACATTCAAGACAGTTTCATTTTTGTTCCAGTGCTCTGCTGCTACAATGAAGCGCATTCGTCACCAACTGGACAGGGGTGAGAATTACATCTACAATGTACCTCACCCTCAGTGTTATCTGTTAAAGTGACAGACAGCCTTCAGATTTTTCTGTCACAGCTAAAAAAAGTCTGTCAGTGACGGACAATTTTTGGTTGACGCAACCTCTAATCGCGTATAGGTTTGTTTCTTGTATACACAATTATTATATTTATTTTCATATTCTCACTCCCCCATGACTAGCTACTAACCAAATGGTCACATTCTTTCCATAAATATAAAATAGTTACTAATAATATGTGATTGATTTTTTTTTTTTTCTGAAATTCCAGTCTACTATGCATGGCAAAACAACAACAAAGAAATAATAAATAAATAGTATATAATGAACTTACCCCCAATCAAATCTCCTCCATTGTCTTTCCAATTCTTTATCTAGAGAGAGAGAGAGAGAGAGAGAGAGAGAGAGAGAGAGAAACAGTTCATATAATGATAACAAAGTTTAGCAATGAATTGTTTTATCACTCCCAATGATTATCTAGAGTAGA
The DNA here is from genome assembly GCA_012976165.1 of Labeo catla. Lineage (NCBI taxonomy): Eukaryota > Metazoa > Chordata > Actinopteri > Cypriniformes > Cyprinidae > Labeo > Labeo catla. Next base: position 67,335 of record VONZ01001549.1, read on the forward strand.
TTTGTGTGTGTGTTCTGTCAGAATTCTAATCATATTACATTGTAAAACGACACTAAATATAAACAAATTAGTGCTGCCTAATTTCACCTTGGCTTGGTGGTAGATCCGGTTGTGATGCTGTTGATTGCAGTTTTGATGCGGCTGATTCCAGTTTTGATTCTTCGCCTCCCATTCTTTGTTGCTTTTCTCAGAAGGAAATGTGACTCCGTACTCTTCTATCATTTTCACTTTCAGTTTCCACTTTCCGAATATTGGGAACATATTTAAATACATTTTGAAAGTATTATTACATTTAAAGTATTATTAGACTAAAAGACATAAAGCTGAATACTTAATGGCCTTTTTGAAATAACCTAAAATGAATTGTCTAATGTATGTTCGGCACACAGTGAAATATTTAGTAAGTTCAGGATGCAAAGAGTTAAAAAACTGATTACGTGAACATCCCTTTCCAGGAAACACAAACTGAAAGTGATTTGGAAGTGCTTTGTCATTTCAGGAAGGGAGGGGGAAGAACATACAAAGTGTTACAGAATTACATTAGAATTTAACAGCCCATTTGTTGCTCAGAAGCAGCTCAGAACCAGCTTTAAAACTAAAAATACATGCTGTGAATTTTTGATTGAGTGTTTCCTGTTCCTAATATTATGACTGTCAAGCTTTGGGGTGTTGATCAACTCACCTACATTTTCATTACAATTCTGAATCCAATGTGTAGTCTTTTTTTCAGCTTTTTGTTCAAAATGTTGTTTATTTCTTTATTTTTTTCTTATTTATGAATCTTACCCACATTCAAGTGTTTATAAAAAAGAATGCATGAAGCTAGAATAAAATGTTTTTGTTTACAAGCAGATACCCTGATCTTTCTTTTGATGTTTTGTATGTTCAGATATTCATATAACAAAACACATACAAATTATTACCTAAATAGGGACATAGTAGTATACTTCAAGTATGATGTAAAGTTCACTTAAAGAAAACTTATGAGCATACTTGCAGTATAAAGCTACTAAACTAGTAGTTTACTAAGACTATACTTCAAAGTGTACTAAAAATGCTACAAGTATTTCATTAGTAAACTATCAGTATACCTATAAGTTCACTTCTAATATAGTTGCAGTACAAGCTAAAATTATAGATGTAAACTAGTGGCGCACTAAAGTATACTTTTATATACTGCTTTTTGGTCAGGGAATATGTGTGTAAATAAATAAAAAAATAAAAAAATACTTTCTGAATGCACTATGTGGTGCTAAGATGGCTTAGCTTTAGACAGAAAGTCAAGAAAGAAGGAAAAGTATATATTTTATTTATTTATTTGCCACACTATTTTCTAATTACTTCGGACAGGTGCTCATTGATGATGTCCATACATAACACAACCTGTCAAAAGTTAAGAAAACAGGATGAAAGGTGCACAGCAAAACACAAATACAAGAACAGGAAAAATGATATAATAAATGTAACGGGGTGAATGAGACGAGAGGCGAGCGGATCCATATGCACGCTTTTATTAATAGGATGAGACAGATACATGGTCAATGCAGGCAGGGTCAAACAACAGTAACAGGAATGTAGGAGGCGAGACGAGAGAATAGTCCTATAACGAGCGAAAGTCCAAAAAGGCAGGCGGCGAACAGTCGAAAAACGGGGGAGCCAGGCAGAGAACAAAGAACTAGGAACTTGGAACTAGAAACTAGGAAACGCTAACAGGGGAAATACAACAATAACAACTCACAATACTCCGTGGTTTGCAAGGGGAAAGACCGGGGCTTTTATAGCGCCGCTGATTGGTCGCGGATGAAGTGCAATGGCTGATGGGGAATGTAGTCCGGGGTGTAGTACAACAGTCAGAGTGTGATAATGGGGTGAGAGTGACATCTGGTGGTGAGCGGACAGCGGGACACCGACCAGATTCGTGACATAGCCCCCCCCCAAGGAGCGGCTTCCAGACGCTCCAACAGCAAAACAGGCCTGGGGAGCGGTGGGAGGGCCAGGAGACTGAGGCAGAACCGGTAGGGAGGAAGCCTTCCAGGGCGGAGCAGGAGGCGGAGCAGGAGGCGCAGGAGCCCTCCAGGGCGGAGCCAGAGGCGCCGGAGCCCTCCAGGGCGGAGCCGGAGGTGGAGCAGGAGGCGCCTGAGCCCTCCAGGGCGGAGCAGGAGGCGCAGGAGCCCTCCAGGGTGGAGCCGGAGGCGGAGCAGGAGGCGCAAGAGCCCTCTAGGGCGAAGCCGGAGGCAGAGCAGGAGCCCTCCAGGGCGGAGCAGGAGGCGCAGGAGCCCTCCAGGGCTGAGCAGGAGGCACCGGGACCTTCCAGGACGGAACCGGATGCAGAGCAGGAGGCGCCAAGGCCCTCCAGGGCGGAACAGGGGGCGCCAGGGCCCTCCAGGGCTGAGCAGGAACCTGCATAATGGACTAGGACCTGGGGAGAACAGGGACAGAGGAGGCAGACAGAATAAGGGGAGAAGCAGAGAGACCAAAGGATAACGCCGCCTCCCTAGGAGGATCTACAGCCGAAGCTGACACCTCAGGAGGCATTGGCGCGGCTTCTCTGACAGGGAAGGCCTCTGGAGCTGACTCGTGGTCAGACGGGGCCTCTGGAGCAGACTTGAGACCAGACGGGACCTCTGGAGCGGACTTGAGACCAGACGGAACCTCCGGAGCAGACTTGAGGTCAGACAGGACTGAGCAGACTCAAACGGGAGCTCTGGAGCAGGCTTGTGATCTGACGTGATCTCAGGGCGGACTCGTGAACAGACGGGACCTCAGGGCGGATTCAGAACAGACGTGACCTCTAGAGTGTAGTGTGCGCTCCACATACTGAGAATGGCGCTTGGTCACACTGGCAGACATCATGTGACTTGGCTCTGGGCGTCAGACAGACGGACGACTCTGGGCTCTGACGACGCAGTTGCTCTGGGCAGACGCGGACTTGACTCTGGGCGATCAGACGAGACATGGTGGGAGCTCTAGACAGATAGACGAGACGTGACGGGGCTCTGGAAGGTCAGATGAGACGTGACTTGACTCTGGGCCGTCAGGCGGGACGTGACTTGACTCTGAAACAACAGCAATACCTTGACTTGACCTGACATGTGAAGTCCAGCGATGATTTGACTTGGCCTATGGAGATCAGCAGTGACTTGATCTGACACGTGAAGACCAGCGGTGACTTGAACTGGCTTGTGAAGATCAATGACTTTACTTGACTCAGGAACCACGGCTGTAACGTTGCTTGACTCAGGAAGAGCGGCCCTGACTTCACTTGGCTTGTGAAGGTTAACAATGACTTTACTTGGCTCAGGAACGACAGCCTTGAGGTTGCTTGACGCAGGAACGACAGCCTTGACATTGCTTGACGCAGGTACGACAGCCTTGACGTTGCTGGACAAGTTTGACTGGACTTGGAAGCTTGACTGGACTTGGAGGCTACAGCCGTAGCCTGACTTGACTCTGGAGCAGCGGCTGAAGCTTGACTTGGCTCTGGAAAAACAGCAGCAGCTTGGCTTGGCTCATGAGGATCTGCTGTAACCTGGCTTGGCTCATGGAGATCCGCTGTAACGGGACTTGACTCCTGAACAACATGGCTTGGCTCAAGAACAACAGCTGTAACGTGACTTGACTCAGGAACAACATGGCTTGACTCAGGAACAACAGCTGTAGCGTGACTTGACTCGTGGGGAACAACTGTGCCTTGGTTTGACTCGCGGGGAACAGCTGTGACCTGGCGTGATTCGTGGAGAACGGCAGCTGTGTCTTGACTTGACTCTGTGTCTTGACTTGACTCTGTGTCTTGACTTGACTCAGGGGTAGCCGCCGCGACATGAAGTAGCGCCACTTTAGCTGCCCATACCGTCATTAGGGGTGTGTCCAGCACGTGGGCCATCATAACCACAGGTTCAGGAATGGCAGCCATATCGTGGAGTGGCTTGGAGACGGCGGCCATCTTGTGCAGTGGCTTGGAGACGGCGGCCATCTTGTGCAGTGGCTCTGGCGTGGCAGCCATCTTGTGCAGTGGCTCTGGCGTGGCAGCCATCTTGTGCAGTGGCTCTGGCGTGGCAGCCATCTTGTGCAGTGGCTCTGGCGTGGCAGCCATCTTGTGCAGTGGCTCTGGCGTGGCAGCCATCTTGTGCAGTGGCTCAGGAAACACAGCTGCAATTTGACTTGACTTGGGAACTTGACTAGACTCAGGAAACACAGCTGCAACTTGACTTGACTTGGAAACTTGACTTGACTCAAGAAATACAGCTGCAGCTTGACTTGACTTGGAAACTTGACTTGACTCAGGAAATGCAGCTGCAACTTTATATGTCTCTGGTATGGTGGCTGTGACGTGACGGAGCTTTGTCCTCGCCGCCATCTTGTGAACGGGCTCCGCCGTCGCCGCCATCTTGTGAGCGCACGCCGGCGCCGCCGCCATCTTGTGAACGGGCACCACAGTCGCCGCCATTTTGTGAACGGGCACCGCTGTCGCCGCCATTGCTCGAGCGCGCTCCGCCACGGCCACCATTTCACGAGCGATCCAGGCTGAAAACTTCTACCACCAATCTGCGCGCGGGATGCGTGGCTGCCATGTTCGCGTTGTCGCGTTCCTCCTTCGCGACCCCCGCAGTACATGCCGAGCCCACACACAATAATGCAAAGTTCATAAATCCCGCGAGAGATGAACGCGGGCCCTCGCGTCTCAGCCTCGCCCTTAAAGGCTGATTTACGCCATCACAGAAAATTTCTATTTTTAAACAGTCCGGTAGGGTGGAGTAGTTGGAAATGGAGAGAAACTCATGGATGTATTGATCCAGTGTGTTCGGTCCTTGTTTGATGCGGCAAAGAATCCTGTCTGTGTCCATATCATGTGAATGTCCGGGTAAAAACCTGCTGGATCCTGTTGTGACGGAGTATTCTGTAACGGGGTGAATAAAGTATGAGCCAGAAGATCCAACAAATTATATGTTATAAAATATATAATCTAGAACACGTTCTTCTTCTTCCCCCCACAGGAGAAAACTTCCCCGGATTAAAAAATGGGTCTATATTTAGGTTACGCCTTTGTTTTAAACCAAATAAATGCGACAGAGGACTTTGTCAGTTTCGTGCCTCATGAACACAACTCATTAACATAACTGTACAATGTTAAAAGACGGGAGAGGCCAACTTTGAATAAGTATTTTATAATAATAGGTTTAAGGGGTGAGAAAAAGCATACAGAGTGGGTTAGGGTTAGGGTTAGAGTCAGGGTTAGGGTTATGGCCTCATTTCAGAGAGGTCATAATCCTGGTGTTATTTTATACATATAGCCTGATTCCAACACCAATCATAACCCTATCTATTTTAAACCTGAAGGTAATTTTTGTAGATTTCATATTAGTTTGACGCTAACACCATCCTAACCTCAACCACCCTAAAAGTGAAGGAATCTGTGGGGATTTTACTAAATGATCTCTGATAAGAATTGAATTTTGGATACCTTGTTGAATATTAGGGGAACTGGTACCTTTTGTGTTTAAAATCTTTACAGGAGTGCAGAAAAGAATGATAAACTGAGATAAATAAAGGATGAAAAGAGTGAATCATGTTGCCATTGTCAAGAAATGAAGGTGTCTAAGAGAGGCGGAATAAAATTGGGACATGACGCAGGTTAGACTCTGAGCGGTTTTGTCTGAATGATGTTGTTTTTATACTCATCAACAAATGTCTACCAGAAAAATAGTCAAGTTAGGTGAAATTTTCTGTTCAAACTCATGGGTAATTTTGTTTTTCACCATAAATCTCACTGTTAAACACAATTATTTTACAAATAAGTTGAAATAATGTGAACAAATAGTTTCAACAAAAGCAAATACCACCGTTAATAACCTCAGAATTCACAACATGTCCGTCTTTAAAGGTTTAAACGTTATCAGAAAGAAACAAGCTAACAAAACAACAATATATGTAGGCAAAAGCCTTTAATGAGGAAATCTGGTCAAGTATGTTAGTATTAGGACAATGGGCAAAAAATGACATGCAACAGTCTAGTTCTGAATGTCTGGTCCATTAAGGGAGGGGCAGTAACAGATAGGAGCCAAAATGGTCTTTAAGGTCAGCTGACCAGCTGACTTTGATGATTCCTAGAACTAAACGGTAAAGTGGAGATCGAGCTTTTGTAGCGATAGCTCCGAAACTCTGGAATGAATTACTGTTTTGTCTCAGATCAGCTGCCACATGAAGTGTTTAAACACAAGCTTAAGGAACATTTTCTCACATTAGCATATAATGAGGTAAATATATTTATCTGTATATTAAAATTGTGGAGTTTATTTCACTGTCATTTTATTGTGGTTTTAGTGTTGTGTTTTATGTTTGAGACTGTTTATACATATAGTACAGCACTTTGGTCAGTGGTCGGTTGTGTGCAAGTGCTTAATAAATAAAGACAAGAAAGAAAGAAAAAAAGAAAGAAAGGATCACGGTCTGAGTCTTTATCTTTTGTGGACAGAGACTCTACATTTAGAATCTTTATCCAGCGAGACAGCACATCCTAAGTCTCCATCCTACAAAAACAAAAACGTACTATGGCAGGAGACATACAGACATTTCCAACAAGGTTCAGCTCCTGCAAGAAAACCTTCAGTTTCAAGGTACTTTCATCTGCATGTTCCAGATTTTAGGACCCTTTGTTGCTCCAAGAGATCAGCATCTCACAGCACTTCGAGCTGAAACAGATGGCTATTAAAACGGATTCCTGCTCCTTTCCCCACTGCATTGTTACCTAACATAACCAGTGGAAAAAGTCAACACCACTGGACTGCTCACTTGACCCCAGAGAACTTAAATATCGCTTAGAGCAAAGTTACCTTTCTGCTGCTGGTGCTGTTAACACAATGCACATTCTCATGTTGCCTCTACTTATGCTTTATTACTCAGGCCATACATCGTATACACAACTCAAACAAACACTGAACATTATTTAACCTCATATAATGTTGCTTTATTTAGAAACTGATAAATGCAGACCATGCAACATGTTATATAAGGAATAATGAAACAATTCACTTATCTTAAAAGAGAACTCCAGGAGTAGAAGGGTCTTATCTAGCAAAACAATCTGTTCATTGTCAGCTACATCTCATTTTCTCCTAAAACTTCTGAATCGTCCGACATCGTTGTACCTTTTTGTTTGTAAACAGCGTTTGACTTGCTTGCACTTCCTTTGCGCATTCGCTTTGTAAATACTGGGTCTGTAGTTCCACCTACGTTGCGTGTGACCTTTCGATGTGTACTATGTAGAGCTAGTCCCAGAGCTAGTGCTACTTGAGCTTTTGTGCTTAAAAAGTATACAAAAGTTTACATTTTTTGAAAAAAACTGACTGATCGTTTCGCTAGATAAGACCCTTCTTCCTGGAATTGTTTAGAGCCTTTGAAGCTGCATTAAACTGCATTTTGGAAGTTCAAAATCAGGGGCACAATTGAAGTCCATTATATGGAGAAAAATCCTGAAATGCTTTCCTCAAAAACCCATGAAAGATTTATGCTATTAAAAAAAAAAAAAAATCCACATCGTTTTATACATATTTTGGACTATGGGGAGCGCCATTATTTCAATGATGTTGAGCACTCATTGAGCTACTGACATTAATGTCACGTTTAGTTCCTGTTTATCCTTATTTGGTTTGATTCCTGTTCTCTTTATTAGTTAATCACCTTTATTGTGTTCATCTGTGTTGTTGTCACACACACACACACACAGGAGGAGACGGGAGGTGAGTGACAATATAAACCAGCGTTTATTGAACAACAGATGAAGACAAAATGGAAGAGACAAAGAGAATGTACGCTTAGCTGACTGTCCTTGAAATAAGGAGTGTGAGAGAGTCCCAGAATGGCAGTCACGAGGAGCTCGAGGAGTAATGAAGTACGCAGGGGTAGGAGCAAAGAAGTCCGGTGCGAGCTGTAGACCCGACAAGCAAGTAGTGAACAAACAGTCCTATTTAAAGGGTGTGGCTGATTAGGAACAGGTGTACGTCCTCAGTTCTCCCTTAGTCTTTGTCCTGGATTGATGTTATTTGAATGGAATACGTGTGTTGATGATAATTTGTTCTTTGTTTTGGATTACAAATTGGAATTAAAGAATCTTTATGTTTACTCCTTTGTCATGCGCTATTGTTACAACCACTGTGACAGAATCCAGGACCTAACAAAAAAGATGAATTGGGCGGAGGACCAGTTGTGCTGCCTGCGACAGGGTGGTCACCTCCTGGAAAGGTATGTGGAGGAATTCATTGAGCTTTCCCATCAGGTGAGCTGGCCTGATGCCTCACTATATGCATGTTTTCAGATGGGACTGGATGAGAACACTATTCGTTGTAGTTCTCCTTTGTGCGACTTCCCTTTGGTCAAATTAATCAACCTCATTCTGTATTTGAATGGCTCTAACTATAAAATAGGAGAGGTTAGAGAAAATAAGAGCCAGTCTCTTCCAGTCCCTTCTGAGAATCACTGGGCCTCACCAGCTCACCCTATGCCATGATCCCCCACATGCCTGACCATCGACCGTGACCACCCCTATCCTCCTGTGCTTCAATGAGCCCATGAGTGGGTGTCTAACAGCACTGACCTGGGGGCAAAGGTTGCGGACCCAGCTATAATATCTGTCCAGTCAGCGCTGAAATCTACCTCCCTTCCGTGCCCAGCTCCAAGAACTATTCCGGTTCTCAGCCCAGAAACGGCGGCCACTCCTCTGTCAAGCTTAATAACAAACCAAAAGAGGACCATGAGGAGGAAGAGACTGCTTTCTGCCCTTATCTTCTCCCCAGAGTTCGCTCCAGAAACTCTCCTAAGTCTCCTTACTCTCCGCTGGTCCCATCCAGCTTTCCATCGATTCCTGAGTGTCCTTCGCCTCTGCTGGTCACTTCCAGCCCTCCTTCGTCTCCTGCGCCCCCTGTATTGGCAAGCTTCACTCCTCCAGAGTACCCTTCAGTGCCGGTCCTCAAAAGCACCCTCCAGAGCCCCCACCTCCAGTGCATGCTCCTCCAGAGCGCCCTCCAGGGCCGCTCCTCCAGAACCCGCTCCTCCAGTGCATGCTCCACCAGAGCGCCCTCCAGAGTGCCCTCTTAAACCCCTAAATTCCCCCAAATTTACCCAAAACAAATTATATCTTATGTTTAACCACTACAGAGGCATCAGAGCCAGTGGCAAAAATCAGAAGGACTAGCCAAGTTGAGGCTGCTCTCATCGGGATACATCAGCACTGAGCACCCGCTGATCGCAAGAAGCTCACATCTCCGAAATTGGTGAAGCACATTTTCAAACATGTGCTGTCTTTATAAATAAACCACAGATTTGAGTTTTAAACAACTACAATCTCATCTGAAATACTTTTAAAACTACATTTCATGACACAATAACAGTAATATTTTTTGTAAGAATTATGCGAATATATGAAGAGTTCAGATGCAAAAGCCTCTAAATCCATCTGACGTTTTTCTTTAGAATTAACATTTCTTTCTGGCTACTTTGTATAGGTTTCTATGTAAGTACCGGTACTTCTGATTGGGCTGAGGTTGGATTTTAGCGAATTTGAAGTAAAAGTATTTGATGGATGTATACTATGTTTTAGGAGCATTAACTCAGTATCATTATCTCATTTTTGACCTCATTTTTGAAATGTTTACCTGGAACTTTATTTAGATCCTGGTTCCTGCGGTGGAAACACACAGAGTACCAGCCCAAAGGTCCTAGTTCCTGGGAAAAGTTCCTGCGCAGGAAATGGGGCTTTTGACTGGATCTTGGTGGACTAAAACCTTAGCTTCAGTTTACCTTAGTCTGCGTGTTCTAGGACATTAACCCTCTAAGCGCCAAAGTCGCAAAATTGCGACAAGACGTCATACTCATTAAAACAGACTGTAGTTTCTAATATGGTGTAATATCTCATTTGTATTCCCTACCACTAGATGGCAGACATGTAGTACTTTGATTCTAGACCAAAATTACATCATGTTCCTATTCAACATGTTTGAGGAAATAGCAAAGCAAGTGAGGTATCGTATCTCTGATGCAGAAGCAGTTCAGTTCATAGCGTGCGAGTGAATTGTGAGATTTGTGAGAGAAAATCGCCAAATGAAAAGTAAAAAGTTGTACTGTAAGGATGTGTTGCACATGTTATTCACCGATTCTGACTCTGAAGGGGAATATTTGTCTTTTGGAAATGACGATCGGTCGACTAATGATCGCGCATCTCCCGGTACATCTTTGCAGCGCAATGGTGCTGCCGTCAAGGGGAGAGTGTTCACGAAGCACAAAAAAAGCAATCTTTTAGACCCTTTGCCCAACGGGTAAGGGGGTGGCAGGGGTGAACGTGGGGCTGGAAGTAGCACTTGTTCTCTGAATTCAGCTGCGCTGGATCCAGCGCCCCACAGAGGTGGGAGTGGCCGCGCTGTGCGTGCGAGAGCTGGGAGACGTGGTAGAGGCAGCGGGGTGATCTGGATCATGCGTTTTACTACTGTATATTATAGTAATATAGTAATAATGTAGTACTTTCTCCTGTTTTATTGTTGGTTTCCTCTTTTCTGATCACTTGGAATGAGGACAAAAAGACAAAAAAAAAAAAACACATGCAAATAAGTTCAAATGGTTTCCTCTTTTCTGATCATTTGGAAAGAGGATAAAAAGACCAAAAAAATCACATGCAAATAAGTTCAAACATCCATTCAATATCTATTATTTCCTGAATATTACTGATGAGTTGATCAAAAAGTAGGCTACTGTTCACATACGTTTTACTACTAGTATAGTAATATAGTAATAATTTTGTGCTTTCTCCTGTGTTATTGTTGGTTTCCTCTTTTCTGATAATTGGAATGAGGATAAAAAAAGACAAAAAAAAAACAAAAAAAAAACATGCAAATAAGTTCAAACATCAATTCAATATCAACTATTTCCTAAATATTGTGAAATTCAAGATGGCCGCCCCTCATGACGTCATAATATGCAAATTAGATTAGTATATTTACACCCCACATAAACTTTTGGTCATGCCCAACATTTTTCTAATTTACAGTAGACCTCTATCTTTAAGCCCTTTCAAGTCACAAGCTTTTGAAATCTTAATGTCAAAATTCAGCATTTTTCAAAAAAAACCCTGGCGCCTAAAGGGTTAATATCACTTCACCAAGCATTTTTCCAGACACTTTGGCATTGTTGTATATCATAAGTATATTGTTTTCTAATATATAGCTGATGTCAGTTAATAACAAACAATCTTTTATTTATTTAATAATAACTTTAAGTTTGAAAAAGCCTAGCCTGAAAGCTTGAAGCAGATGTAAAAGTATGAAAGATGATGTTGGCATGATTTAGCACATTGCTTACATGATTGAACATGTTGTTAGCATGTTTTAGCATAATTAGCTTGTTGCTTGCATTTTGCAGCTATTAAAATGCTGTTAGCATGATTAGTATGTTACTAGCATGTTGTTACCATGATTCACAAGTTACTGGTTCTAGCATAAATAACAAGCTTCTAGCATGTTGTTTGCATGATTACCAAGTTACTAGCATGTTTTCTAACATGATTAACATTCTACCATCACATTTCTAACATGATCAGCATGTTACTAGCATACATGTTATTAGCCTGTTGCTAGAATGTTACTAGCGTGATTAGCACATTACTAACATGTTGTTATCATGATTAAAATGTTGTTGTCATCTTTTAGCATGATTAGCAAGTTACTAACCTTTTGTTATCATGAATAGCATGTTACCAGCCAGTTGCTAGCATGATTAGCATGCTACTAGCATGTTTCTAACATGACTAGCATGTTACGAGCATGTTGTTAGCATGATTTGCATATAGCTCCCTGGTGAAAAAAACAGCATATGCTGGTAGGTATGTTTTGATGCTGGGATGCTGGTTAGGTATGTTTTGATGCTGGTTTAAGCTGGTCCTTTGCTGGTTTAAGCTGGTCCTTTGCTGGTTCATGCTGGTCCTTTGCTGGTTTATGCTGGTCATGTTGCTGGTCAAGGACCAGCATAAACCAGCAAAGGACCAGCAGTATCCAGTCAAGGACCAGCATAAACCAGCAAAGGACCAGCTTAAACCAGCATCAAAACATACCTACCAGCATATGCTGGTTTAGCATCATTTAAGTAGATTAGAAATATTAGAAATATTAGATGTATTAGATGAGTTTGAAGGAGTCTTGTAGCGGGAACTTCTTAAGCGAGAATGATAAATTTAAAGCTTACAGGCTTCTGTACGTCGTCCACCCGCAGCACCTTCTGGGATTTCTAATGGTTCGATTCTCTCAAGTCTGCATTCGATGCATCCTTGATTTCAAGAACACATCCAGGCACTTTCATGTGTCCTCTGTATTTGCGTTCTTCAGTATTGGAATTAAACTTCAACTGTTAATGATGACGTAGAGCGAGAACACAAGGACACAAGATCGCATAAGAACGCATATTGAGAAACAGCCTTAGTCTCAAAGGATTCTGGGAGTTTAGATTTAAATTTTGACAGTTGGAGTTTGAATAGTCTTCGCTTATTTGAACATTGCGTCAATGTAAGTCTATTGGATTTTTGGTGGTTCTGATAGTTTGTTTTACAATAACCGTAAGCCGGATCAGTCTGAAAAGATATAGCACACAGAGTCAGACCAGTCTGAAGCTTGAAAGCTCTAGGAGAAGATAGTGTTCAAATTTTGGCTCAGAAGAAGAAGAAGAAGATTAAATAGTACATCAGTAAGTTGGCTTTCTCAAGCCAACTTAATAATAATAAATGTTTTATTTGTGTGTATGTTTGTATTACCCACCATAATCAGTTACTTGATCCATGTACTTTAATTGATTTTATTAATTTGCTACATGGTTTCAACTGTGACATAAAGGATGCTGACCACTGTATTACAATGTCTTTAAAAATGGCTTAAATGGTTATTTGGCTAATGACGACAGTTGTTATTGGGGAATACTGTGTAATAATAAATATAAATCATAATATATGATATGATATTATTAACACTGAAGCTTATGAAATACTGCCTCGAAGCGTGCATATATGGAACAAGGTCTTTTGTGCATGTATATATAGTTTTTGTTAAATCTCATCAATGTGCATTCCATGTGCTGTTTTCCCTGTTATTGGGCAGATGAATATTGTCAGCATTCGGTGCATGCATAAAGTTTGTGTCAGTTGGAAGCAGCATTCATCAGTCTATCATTAGCAAAGTTTACAATTTGGTCAAAAGCCTTTAGAATCAGAATATCAACATCATCATCTGTGTCGATCTCATCATGGTAGTTCTTCACTGGAAAGATGCAGTTCATTGGCACCCCAATCATCTCACTGCACAATTGCATCTTAAAAAAGTGGGGGAGGGGAAAAAAAGAGAAAAAACTGAGATGATTAAACAAATATCAGAAAAAGCACATAAAGGACATGATTTACCTTCTCTTTGATCTTCTTGCTGGTGTATACCTTCTTTAGGTCATTTTTCACCAGTGGACATGCTTCATCCACTTTAGTCATGATGATCACTTGAGGAATCCCTACAGTGATTGCATAGAAGCAATGTTAGTGGACTATATAGTTATAAAATTAGGGTAAAAATGGGGCTAAAGGTGCACAGGGTAAAAGGCTCCTTTGACATTATTTTCCTCTAAACCACTAGAACGTGGCAGAAAAATGTGGCGTAGCACTTTCTAAAACATTCGCTTTTCAAGATGTACATGCAAAATTGTCTGATCCTTGACGCAATCGTGGGCTGCAGCACAAAGTTGATTTTGTGCTTAATTATGTTAATATTTTATATTAACATATGTTAATGCCAAGATGTCAATTTATTGAACAAAAACAAATTATTTTAATTTTCAAAATAGGCAGAATATAGTGTACACTTTGCTAAAGTGATTGTTTTGGACAAAAATATATATATATATATATATATTAGCTAAATTATTTATATTAATACCGTGGGCCTTTGCCCCATGCTGGTGAGCCTTGTACCCCATGTGTGGGGTTAAAGCCCCCCCCTCTTGCCACCTCATACATTTATAAGATTTCAAATCAAAATAAACGACTTGTATAATTTGTCACACAAAATCTGTTGCTCCATAAATGTTCAATACAAACGTATATATTTTTTCTGCAAGTATATATTTTAGGTGCAGTGAACACATTTTTTATTTAAATACTTTTACTTCAAACTCACTAAATCCCAGCCTCAGCCCATTCAGAATTACCGATATATATATATACCGGTATAACACTTGGTTCTTAATACGGTGTGTGGTTAACTGGATGATCTGCAACTGTTTTTTTTTTGTTTTGTTGTGTTTTGTTTTGTGAGGGTTGCTCATGAGTCCCTTGTTTGTTCTGAACAGTTAAATTGAGCACTGTTTTTCAGAAAAAGGTCCTGCAGATTCTTTAGTTTTTCACAACTTTTGCATATGTGCACCCTTTCCAGCACTGAATGTATGGTTTTGAGATCCATCTTTTCACACTGAGGACAGCTGAGGGACTCACAACTATTAAAAAAGGTTTAAACCTTCACTGATGAAGGAAACACAATGCATTAAAAGCTAGGGGGTGAAAACGTCTCAGGTTACGTATGTAACCCTGGTTCCCCGAGGGAACGAGACGCCGCGTCGAAACGCTAGGGGAACGCCTTCAGCGTGACCGCGCTCTGAATCACATGTGCAATCAGTCCAATGAAAGAGCGAGACGTCATCGGCGGGTGACGTCACCAACCAGGAAGCTATAAATACACGTGCGTTGGAAACCGGCGTCAGCTTCAGGAGAGAAGCAGCGCTCGCAGGGATGCAGGATGAGGGCCTCGAGACGCGGCGTCTCGTTCCCTCGGGGAACCAGGGTTACATACGTAACCTGAGACGTTCCCCTTCAGGAACTCGACCCGCGTCGAAACGCTAGGGGAACGAGATGCCCACGCCGCCAGAAGCCAAGTCCCTGCCTAGGAAGAGCTAGGACAAAGGACGGTAGAGCCAGGAGCGACTCGCAAGTCCAGGTCATAAAACCTGACAAAGGTAAGGGGCGTGGACCATCCCGCAGCATTACAGATGTCCTGAATAGAGACACCTTCGAGGAAGGCCTTGGAGGCCGAAACACTCCGGGTTGAGTGAGCCTTGACCCCTAAAGGAGGAGGGAGACCAGAGGACTCATATGCAGTAGAGATAGCATCCACAATCCAACGACTTAAAGTTTGTTTGGTAGCCGGAAAGCCTCGCTTAGCCGGACCATAGCAAACGAAAAGCTGATCAGATTTTCTCCACATGGCGGCTCTGTGGACGTACGTGTCCAGCGCTCGAACTGGACACATACAGTTTAGCTTCTGCTGGTCGGGCTCCCGGAAGGGAGGAGGACAAAAGGCCTGAAGTACTACTGGCCGTGGTGCTGAGGAGGGGACTTTAGGGATATAACCCGGACGAGGGTGCAAAAAAGCTTTTGCCAAACCTGGCGCAAAGTCCAGAAAAGAAGGGGCCACTGAAAGGGCCTGGAGATCCCCAACTCTCTTAAGAGAAGTAATCGCAATGAGCAAAACTGTCTTAATCGTAAGGTGACGATCGGAAATCTCTTCAATAGGCTCGAAAGGAGACCTACAGAGAGCCTCTAGCACCAGCGACAAGTCCCATGAGGGAACACGAGAACGTACAGGAGGCCTCAGCCTCAGTGCACCGCGGAGGAAACGTGAGACAAGGGGGTCTTTACCCACCGAGAGACCACCGAGAGGGGCGTGGTAGGCCGCAATGGCCACCACGTAGACCTTCAGGGTGGAGTGGGATAACCCTGCGGAAAGCCTATCCTGCAGGAACTCCAGCACTGTACCAACTGGGCAGTTAACTGGGTCCTGCTGGTGGCGTCCGCACCAAGAAGTGAAAAGCTTCCACTTCAAGGCATAAAGTTTCCTCGTAGAGGGAGCTCTAGATTGGAGGATGATCTCAACAACCTCGGTTGAGAGACCGGAAGCTAAGAGGTGTGCCCCCTCAGGGGCCACACCCAAAGTTTCCACAGCTCCGGGCGAGGGTGGAACACAGTGCCCCCCGCCTGTGAGAGGAGATCCCTCCTGACGGGAATCTCCCATGGAGAGCTGTCGAGGAGAGAAATCAGGTCCGAGAACCAAACTCGGCCCGGCCAGTATGGGGCTACTAGAAGGAGGGACACCCCGTCCCGGCGCACTCTCTCTAGAACTCCCGGGAGCAGAGCGATCGGGGGAAAAGCGTACAGACAAAGCCTCGGCCACGTCTGTACCATGGCTAGAGAGTACCAGAGGGGACATTGCGTGTTCTCCCTCGTGGCAAAAAGGTCCACTTGGGCTGGACCAAACACTCTCCAGATCTGCTTCACCACCTCGGGGTGAAGCATCCATTCCCCGGGCCTCGGCCCCTGTCTCGACAGGATGTCTGCTCCCACATTGAGATACCCCGGCAAGTAAACCGCTCTCAGCGAGAGGAGTTTGCCCCGGGACCACACAAGGATCTGGTGCGCCAGCTTGTACAAGGGGCGCGAACGCAGACCTCCCTGGTGGTTGATGTAAGAGACCACCGCTGTGTTGTCGGTGCGGACCAACACATGACGGTCTCTTAGGTCCGGGAGAAAGTGCTTCAGCGCTTGGAACACGGCCAGCATCTCCAGGCAATTTATGTGCCAAGTGAGTTGGTGACCTCTCCACAGACCGCGGGCGGTGTGGCCACTCATGACCGCACCCCAACCGGTGAGGGAAGCATCTGTTGCTAGCGTTACGCGGCGACAAGGAGCTCCCAGCACCAGGCCCTGAGACAGGAACCAGGGATTCCTCCACATGTCCAAGGCACGTAGGCATCGCCGCGTGACCTTGATCATGCGAAGCGGGTTTCCCCTCGGGGAAAACCCCCTGGTCTTGAGCCACCACTGTAGGGGTCTCATGTACAGCAGGCCAAAAGGTATCACGTTGGACGCAGCTGCCATCAGACCGAGCAGTTGTTGAAACTGCTTGACAGTGAGTGACCGGCCTACTTTGACTCTCCTGACTGCAGCGAGGATCGACTCTATCCGAGCAGGAGACAACCGTGCCTGCATCGTGGTTGAATCCCATACCACACCTAGATAAGATAAACACACTTTTCTTGGCGTTCAGTCTCAGCCCCAACTCTTTCATGTGAGCGAGCACAACATCTCGATGCTGAGCCGCTAACTGTTCCGACTGTGCTAGAATTAACCAGTCGTCGATATAGTTTAGTATGCGGATGCCCTGGAGTCGCAACGGAGCCAGAGCTGCATCCACACACTTGGTAAAAGTGTGGGGGGAGAGTGCTAGGCCGAACGGAAGAACCCGATATTGGTATGCTTCGCCCCTGAAAGCAAACCTCAGGAACTTCCTGTGTTGAGGAAGGATGGAGACATGGAAGTACGCGTCTTTCAGATCTATCATCACAAACCAGTCCTCGGACCTGATTTGTGACACTACTTGCTTGAGAGTAAGCATCCTGAACTTCAGCTTCATGACTGAGCGGTTCAGAACACTAAGATCTAAAATGGGACGCAGGCCCCCATCCTTCTTCGGAACAATGAAATACCGGCTGTAGAACCCGGACTCCCTGTCGTGAGGAGGGACCACCTCGATGGCCTTCTTCCTCAGAAGAGAAACTACTTCTTGTTCCATTACCAGACCCTGCTCGGGGCCCACCAAGGTGGGGGAGACCCCGACAAATGGCGGCGGAGGAGCGCCGAACTGTATTCGATACCCTCTTTCTACAGTACGCAGGACCCAAGCAGACACATTGGGCAGTAGTTTCCACGCTGCCAAATGATCTACTAAGGGAACCAGTCTCTCGAGACTGGTCTCTGGTGTTTGTTGAGCCACTAGAACGGTGTCCTGTAACGGTTCCCCGGCAGGAAGCACCTGAACTAGCGGCCCCCGAGACCCCCTCGGGGGTGGCGAGCTCCCCGGCCCCGCTACGTTGCCGGGCGGGAGAAACCGAGGTGTATGCTCGCTGGAGGCCGCTGCGCCCTGAAGCACCGGCAGGGTTAGCAGAACGGTCTCCTGAGGGCACAGGGGGGAGGCGGACACCGAAGAATGCGGTGCACCCCGCCTTTCCCCCCTGGGGCTGCCCTCAGCGGTCCTGAACGACCCTCAGGTCGGGCCTCGCCTTAGAAGTCCCCGACTTAGAGCGTACGACCACTCGCTCTCGATGGGGCGGAGTGCGAGTGGCCACGCTCTGCTTCTGTGCGTCGCGGTATGAGGAGCTGGTAGACGGCCGAGGCTGCTCCCGCCCAGCAGCCTCGCGAGCTGGATGGCGGAGGGGGAGGAACCGCTGGAACGCCGCCGCTTGTCTACGAGCCTCCTGGTACCTGTCGACGACCGAGTTAACGGAGTCGCCGAACAGGCCAGAAGGCGAAAGCGGGGCGTCCAGAAGGAAGACCTTGTCCTTTTCCTTCATATCGGACAGGTTCAACCAAAGGTGTCTCTCCGCGGCCACTAGGGCTGCCATAGACCGCCCAATAGCACGAGTGGCGTGCTATTAGTGGCGCGGAGAGCAAGATCAGCGGTTCTCCTAACCTCCGCGATGTCAGCATCTTTGATCTCTTCCCCTTCATTCAGCTCTTTCAGCAGGTCAGCCTGGTATGCCTGCAACATGGACATCGTGTGCAGACACGCACCAGCCTGACCTGCCGCCGTGTACCCCTTGCTGATCAACGCTGAGGTGACTCACAGCGGTTTGGTCGGCAATGCCGGAGCCTTAAGAGACGATGCCAAACCGGGGGACAGATAGCTGGCGAGTGTCTGTTCCACCCGTGGCATCGCTCTATAGCCACGCTCGTCCAACCCCGCAACGCTGCCATAATTGTAGGAAGCAGGGATGAACAAGCGGGCTGAAAACGGGGAATTCCACGATCTCGACACCTCGGTGTGGAGATCGGGAAAGAAAGGAAGGCTCCGGCGGGCTGAAGGTGGCCGAGACCGCAGAAATCTCTCATCTAATCTACTTTTCTGCGGCTCGGCCTGTGACTCAGCGGGCCAATCTATTTTTAATTTCTCCACCGCACGAGTCACAACCTCCAGCAGCTCCTCATACTGCACAGACTGGGGGGTTTCTTCGACGGTCTCGACATCACCCCCCTCAGAGGATGATAGTCGGACCGTCGAGCCCGTTCCCCGGGGGGAAGAAACCGCAGTGCGGGCTTCCGAACCCGCGGAACGGGCTGCGGATCTGCTGGGTGAGGCATGAGATAGGGGGTCACCCGTCTCAATACCCTCCAGCAGATCCAACTGCGATCCCCACGAGTGCAGTAACCGCTCCGCCTCGGTGGAAGCGGGACCAGACCCGCGGGTAACGCTGGTGAAGGCTCCCTCCTCAAAGAAAGCCTTCCGGGAGCGGAGCGTGCGCATCGGAAGACGATCGCAATGCGGGCAATCGGCCCCCTCGAGGGCCGATGCCGCATGCCCCGCTTCCAGACAAACCACGCATAGAGCGTGTGTATCCCCGCTCTAAAACATGGTTTGTCTACATGCTTAATCTTTTCTTTCCTCTTTTCAAAAGACATTGTGCTCAAAATAAAAGTGGTGCGAACTAGCAACCAAAAATGAGCACAAAAACACAGACACAGAGCGCTGCTGAAAGACAGAAGCTGACGCCGGTTTCCAACGCACGTGTATTTATAGCTTCCTGGTTGGTGACGTCACCCGCCTATGACGTCTCGCTCTTTCATTGGACTGATTGCACATGTGATTCAGAGCGCGGTCACGCTGAAGGCGTTCCCCTAGCGTTTCGACGCGGCTCGAGTTCCTGAAGGGGAACCTTTTGTATTTGAAGATCAAGGTAAATTGCACCTAATTGGTCTTCTGGGAAACAAGCACGTATCTTCTGTTGCTTAGTATCTTCTGCTAAGGGCAGTACTAAATGGAAAAAAAACGATACTTCGACAAAATAAGAAAAATTGGGACATCTTCATCCTGTTCAAAAGTTTTCATATATTCATATTCATGTCAGTGAGCCTCCAGAAAAGTCAAGGCATGCTAAGGGGTCTCTGTAGAAATTCAAGGCATGCCTCCTCTGTAACTTTATCTGTGGGTGTTGCTGTTGGACAGTGTTACTTTAGAAAAATGAGTGACTTTTGTCATATTTACTTTTAATGTCATATTTAGTCATATTTCTGTTGTTTTATTTTTGTGATATCGATATTTATTTTTGTATTGGGGAAAAGCAGATTGTATCAGCAAAACAAATTTCTCAAAATTAAAACAAAAATTATATATTCATAGGCCAATCTCACTTTTATCACTGACTCTTCTGCGGATAATCCTCAATTTGTCAACAAGTCGATCACTTGCACCTTGGATTGTATTTGCTTCCACAATGTAAACCAGGCAGAAAGCTTGATCAGACAGTCAGAAAGGATCACTGATGTAATCTTCACTGGTGTGACTGAGCGGCTCCTCTTCGTTGAACTAAGATTTAAAATAGAGACAGAAAATCTGAAAATATCACATGAACAAAACATTTTTTTATTTTTTTATTTTTTTTTTGGAACATGGTTTATTACTTTGTACTCATCCTTCACATGTCCGTATATGGCTTTGATGATATCTTCTGGCTGAGACCCCTCCAATACATTAGGTTCTAAACCCATTATGTCAGTCAAGACAAAAGGCAAATCACCATCTGCACCTCTGACTCTGTGTAATTTCAACTATGAAACAATACAGGAAACAAAGGAAACCATAAATAAATGTACACATAGCCGAAATGCCCATACTGCACATTAAATAATTTGAAAATAATACTTACACTTTTTGTAAAACTTTTGCCACTACTTTGATCAACTATTGCTTCACTTGTCATTCGTCCTCGGAAGGCGTTGTTGACAGAATTAATAAAACTGGACTTTCCTGCTCCGACTTGTCCAGCCACCAGGATCTTGATGTGCTTTACATCTGGATGACTCACAGAGAACATTTCTAGGCGTTTCTTCAGCACTTTCTTCTTTCTGTGCCAGCACAAGAAACAAATAAACTATATAAATATATAAAGAGTTCAGATGCAAAAGCCTCTAAATCCATTTGACGTATTTCTTTAAAATTAGCATTTTTTTCTGGCTATTTTGTATAGGTTTCTATGTAAGTACTGGTACTTCTGATTGGGCTGAGGCTGGAATTTAGCAAGTTTGAAGTAAAAGTATTTGATGGACGTATATAGTATGTGTCAGCCCTGGTGAAAAAAAAACAAAAAAAAACAGCATATGCTGGTAGGTATGTTTTGATGCTGGGATGCTGGTTAGGTATGTTTTGATGCTGGTTTAAGCTGATCTTTTTGCTGGTTTATGCTGGTCTTTGCTGGTTTATGCTGGTTCTTGAAAACCAGCATAAACCAGCTAAGGACCAGCTTAAACCAGCATCAAAACATACCTAACTCAACCTCATCAAACCACGCTGCTGTTTTTTGTTTTTTTTTCCACAGAGGAGGAGCATTCACTCAGTATCATTATTTCATTTTTGACTGAGATGGCTTTTAGCTGGTTTTGCACCAACACATGGCAATCTTTTAGGTCTGTGAGAAAGTGTATCAGCACTAGAAACACGGCCAGCATCTCCAGAGAATTGATGTGCCATGTGAGATGGTGACCTGTCCATAGACCACTGGATAAGTGGCCACTCATGACCGCCCCCAAACCGGTGAGGGATGCATCCGTCGGTAGCGTTACGCGGCAACAAGGAGCTCCCAGCACCGGGCCCTGAAATAAGAACCAAGGTTTCCTCCACATGCCTATGGCATGAATTGCCGTGTGACCTTGATCATGCGAAGCAGGTTTCCCCTCGGGGAGAACCCCTTGCTCTTGAGCCACCACTGTAGGAGTCTCTTGTACAGCAGGCAAAAGGGTATTATGTTGGACACAGCTGCCATCAGACCCAGGAGGCACTCCCCCTGCCTGGGGAGAGGGGTCCGAGCTCGGCCTTTTAGACCGAACACAAAGCACTCCCCCAAAGAGGCTATTATCGCAGCCAAAGTGAGGCTTGGTAACCCCCCAAACTTTGCCTAGCTTAGAGCTGAAGAATGCTGGACGGGCATGTAGTATCGGCGCCGCTGTGGCATCTGAAAGAGAAAGAAGCTTCTGCGGAAGCGCGCACTGCTGTGGCAGTGGGAAGTAGGGATACGGGCGCCTGCTGGAGCAGGCACTGGTATGGCAGAGAGGAAAATACAGAAAAAGGGCTCCTGCAGGAGCAGGTGCTGCTGCGGCAGCGGGAAGATACTGATAAGGCACCTGCGGGAGTGGAGTACGGCAGTAGGGGAAGGGCTTCTGCTGTGGCCGTGGGGAAAAGTTAATAAGGCTCCTGTGGGAGCGGGCACTGCTGTGGCATCTGTAAGAGAATGTGGCTCCTGCGGGAGCGGGCATTGCTGCGGCAGTGGGAGGGAAATACAAAAGAAAGGGTCCTGTGGGAGCAGGCACTGCTTGTGGCATCTGGAAAGAGAATGAGGCTGCTGCTGCGACAGTGGGGAAAGTGGAGAAGGCTCCTCCGGGAGCGGGGTGCTGCCGGGATGGTTGAAGTGGAGATGAGTCGCTATGGGTGGTTTTGGTGGTGTTAAAGGGGATGGCTATGGCGGGTCTGAAGTTCGAGCGAACGGGGATAGACTGGTGTTAGAGGGATCGGCTGATGAGAATTCGGTGAGCTTCTTTGATATGGAAGTGGTCTGACCGCATGTAGGTTTTGAAGGCCTCTGGCTTCTGAAGACTCCTGATGCTGCTGGCTACCAGGGTTGGTTCCAAGGCGAGAGCATTTGGAGGGATGGGTAAGGAATGGCAGAAGTTAGAGAGAAGGAAGGGCGAGCATGCAAGGGGAGAGGAGAAACAATAGCTGCTGGAAACGATTGCGGAGGCTTGCTCACGCTTGGGGCAGCCCCGGGAGCGATAGCTGAAGAAGAGAGGGGGAGAGGGGGAATGGCAGGAACTGTAACCTGCGCCATTAGTGGAGTTGGCCTCACACTAGAGTTGGATGGTGGGGCTGAGGGCATGGGTGGGAGAGGGGTTTGGGAGTGGGGTAAGGGAAAGGCTGTGGATGGGTCTGCACCACTAGTGGAGGTGGCCTCACGCTAGCGTCTACTATGGAAGCTGGAGGTCAGTGAAAAGGAAAAGGAGTTATTAGGAGTGGCAGGAAAAGACTGAGATGTGTGGGCCTGTGTTGCAAGCCTCGCGCTTGCTTCAGCTGCTGTAGGTCATGGGAAGGGAGAGGGGTTTGTGACAGTCTATATAATCTATGTAACTAGCGTCTGTTATGGGAGCTGGAGGCAACTGAAAAAGAAAAAAAGGGGTTAGAAATAACAGGAAGAAAGACATGCGAGGGCCTGTGTTGCAAGCGGAAATGGCTTCGTGTTTGCTTCAGCTGCTGTAGCTGTGGGCCATGGGGTTTGTGACACTCAGGGAAAAAAGGCTGGAAGTCTGTGTAGCCTGCGCTGCTAGCGGAGGCAGTCTCGCGCTGGTGTCTGCTATGGGAGTAGTAGATGGAAAGTCTGAGATGTGAGGGCCTGCGTTGCAAGCGGAGGCAGCTTGCTTGCTTCTGCTACTGTAGGCCGTGGGGAAGTGGGGTGGTTTGTGACTTTTGGTGGGACATATCTATTCGTCACCCTGAGACGAAAGCGGACCGTATTTGCCTTAGGCTTAAATACGGTCCGCTTTCCGATCGGAAGAATTGTTGGTGTGGTCGAGTGATACAAGGATGCTGGGGAAGTTGGAAGTTTCGGCAGTGGAGGCGAGGTTAATCCTTGGCGTCTGGTAAATCGTGTGGCTGGTCAGGCAGAGCGGCGGCCGCGATGGACCCTGAGGCTCGGCGGCGAAGACTGGCAGAGAAGGGGTGATCATGGGGCCGGTGGATTGCTGTGGAGGATCCGAAGATCCCGGGTATAGATCTCATTATTTGGACAGGGGAAAATGAACCGAATGCTGAAAGATGAGAGAAAATGAAGGTAAGACTGCTTTAGTTATTTATAGGGATTCTCCGCTTGTGCTGATTGGATAGGGAGTGCGATTGCTGATGATGAATTGGCCGTGTTAATTATCTGCGCGTGCTCCTCCCAAAATTTGTTCATGTGGCCGAGAACAACATCTTGATGTCGAACCGCCAGCTGCTTCGATTGAGCTAGAATCAACCAATCCACATACTCAATTACAATTGTGTAATTGAGTATGTGGATGCCCTGGAGTCGCAGAGGAGCACTTTGTGAAAGTGCGGGGGGAGAGTGCAAGGCCGAATGGAAGAACCCAATATTGTTATGCTTCGCCCCTGAAAACAAACCTTTGGAACTTCCTGTGTTGGGGAAGGATGGAGACTTGGAAATATGCGTCTTTAAGATCTATAGTGGCAAACCAGTCCTCGGACCTGATCTGAGACACGACTTGCTAACTAGTAAACATCCTGAACTTCAGGTGGGGAAAATGAGGTGTGCAGGACCCATTGAGAAACATTTGTCAGAAGCCTCCACGCTGCCATATAGTCTACTAAGGAAATCAGCCTCCCAAGACTGACCTCTGGTGTAACCAGAGCAGCTAGCTCGGTGCCCAGATCGATCTCCTGAGGGCACTGAGGAGAGACGGGCACCGACCCTTGGGGAAACCCCTTGGCTCTGAGTCAACACTGCAGGGGTCTCATTGTACAGCAGGCCAAAAGATATTTCGTTGGATGCAGCTGCCGTCAGACCCAAAAGTTTGACAGTGAGTCAAGCAGGAGACAGACGTGCCTGCATCGTGGTTGAATTCCACACCTCGCCCAGATAAGTGGTTCTCTAAAATGTAGAAAGCACACTTTTCACGGCGTTCAGTCGCAACCCCAGTTCTTTCATATGGGCAGCATCTGGATGCTGAGCTGCCAACTGCTCAGAATGAGCTAATACCGACAAAATGTCAATATAGTTCAGTATGCAGGTGCCCTGGAGTCACAGCTGAGCCAGAGCAGCATCCACACACTTGGTGAAAGTACAGGGTGAAAGTGCAGTAAATGGCCGCTCTACACCAAAGGCTGCTCCTGCCCAGCAGCCTGTATCAGTGTGCCCACACATCAACCTCCTCGGAGGAAGAGAGGTATAGCACCATGCTCTCAAACGGGGGGAAGAAACCGCAAACATGATTCCGACCCAAGAGAGCACTGTAAATAAATTTAATTCCTCAGAAAAAAAGAGCAGTGGGAGCAGAGCTAAACATTCACAAACATTATGAACAAACACATTTATGAATAGATACAACCCGCCCCCTCAAGAGCGGACTGTGCGTCTCCTTAACAAACCACACATAAATCATGTGAAATCCCCGGCCCTGAGTAGCTATCTAATATGCAGTCTGCTCATATGCGAACAGCATCAATCTCTTCGGAGAAAGATGGCTGCAGCAGCACAAGCTCTCACTCAAAGGGGGAAGAACCGCAGCACGGGCTCCCAAGCCCAGAGAGAGAGTGCTAGATCTAGGGAGAAAGGCAGAGAAAGGGTGAACCCATCTCTAACCCCTCCGCTAGATCCATGCTGCGATCCACATGACCGCAGCCGCCGCTCTGCCTCGGCAAAGTAGAACCTGAACAGCAAGGAGGCTCACAAGCGCTCCGTCCTCAAAGAGAGCCCTCCGGGAGCGAAGCGTGTGCAGCGAGAGTGCGGGCAGTCAGCTGCAAGCTCTCACTCAAAGGGTGAAGAGATCGCAGCGCACACTTCGGACCCTGAGACAGAGAGTGCTAGATTGCTAGTGAAAAGCAGAGAAAAGGCGAGCCCGTCTCTACCGCATCAGTAAATCTATGTGCCATCCCCACAACCACAGCCTCGGCAGAAGCGGGACCTGAGCCGTGGGGAACGCCAATGTGGGCAGTCAGTTCCCTCGAGTACTGACTTCCATGCCCCCCCCCCAAACAGACAACAAATGGACTGTGTGTATCCCCACCCAAAATAGCACGGGCAAAGAGGGACACAGCCTAAAATACCGCTGCTTATATTCATTTGATGGCTTGAGGACACTGAGTGACACTCTCAAATAAAAGCTGTGCAAACTGGCACAAAAAACAGAGTGACACACACACACGGAGCACTTGCTGAAAGACAGAAGCTGCTGGCTGCATGCACGTGCTTTTAAACTTCCTGGTCTCTACGTCACCCTGCCCAGGACGTCTTGCTTCTCCATTGGACTGTTTGCACACGTGTTTCAGAGGATGGTCACACAAGTTAGGACACCCTATTGAATTCCATCAGGACATAATAAAAAAAATTACCTAGTCCATGGCAGGGCTTATAATTTGGAAAATAAAACCATTATGAATCACATCACATGGCATATCACACCATTTAATTTATTTAACAAAAATAAAGCCATGATGGAAAAGTCATGTGTGACAAAGTTAGGACACCCCATAATTCAATTGCATGTAGATCCACTTTAAACAAGAATAACGTGATCATTTTCTGTATGACTTTATCAGTCTCTCACATCATTCTGGAGGAATTTTGGCCCACTCTTCTTTACAGTGTTGCTCCAGTTTATTGATGTTTGTGGGCATTTGTTTACGCATAGATCTCGCCACAGTATTTGAGTCAGGATGAGGTCTGGACTTTGACTGGGCTATTGCAACACCTTGATTATTTTCTTTTTGACTGTTCTATTGTAGAATTGCTGGTGTGCTTGGGATCATTGTCCTGTTGCCTGACCCAATGTTGGCCAAGCTTTAGCTGTCGGATGGACATCCTCACATTTTACTCTTAAATATTTTGGTATACAGATGAGTTCATGGTCGACTTAAATACTGTGAGGTGCCCAGGTCCTGTGGCTACAGAACAAGCCCAGAATCATCAGCCCTCCACCGGACATTTGGTATGAGGTGTTTGTGCTGATATGTTCTTTAGGTTTTCACCAAATATGGCACTGTGCATTATGGCCAGACATCTCCACTTTGTCTCTTCTGTTCAAAGGACATTGATCTACAAGTGCTGCGATTTGTTCAGATGCAACTTTGCAAACCTAAAAACATGTTGTCATGTTTTTTTTAGATAGAAGAGGATTTCTTCTGGCAAACCTTTCAAACATGCCATACTTGTCCCATATTTTTCTAATTGTACTGTCATGAAATTTATGTTAATTGAGGCCTGTAGAGTCTGCAGTGAAGTTCTTGGGTTGTCTGCAATTTCTCAGAGTGTTACACATCGAATCTTGGGGTGAATTTGCTGGGTCGTCCACTCGTGGGATGGTTGGTGTCTGCTTTGAATGTCACTTGTGAATAAACTTCCTCACTGTGGAATGATGGACTTCAAATTATTTGGAAATGGCCGTATTACTCCTCCCAGATTGATGACAGCAACATTTGCTTCTCTGAGATCATTACTGATGTCGTACCTCCTTGGTGTTGTGTTAACACACACCTGAAAGCTCCAGACCAGCAAACTGCCAAAACCTCTTATTTTATGGAGGTGCTCAGACTGGCTGATGATCAGTTAATCAAAGATATTTGATTAGCAGTGTCTGACCGTTACTTACACTCTTAATTTCTACGTTAGCAGTAAGGGTGTCCTAACTTTGTCACACATGGCTTTTCCATTTTGGCTATATTTTTGTTTAATAAATAATGACACAATGCAGTATGTCATGTGTTGTTCATCTGAGGTTTTATTTTTTACATTTTACGGCCTGCCAAGGACAAGATAATGTTTCATTATGTCCCGATACAGAAAACCATGGAATTCAATAGGGTGTCCTAACTTTTTCACATGACTGTATACACACACACACACACACAACAGTTCTTTCTGGTCCTCAAATGTGATTGGCTAATAAGAGTGCAATATTAGGGCCCAACAAAACTTCAACAGCTGTTTCACCATTTGTAATTGTATCACTTTGCTTGCGGTACTTCTCACAGTGAGTATTATGGCGAACTGCCAAATCCACTATAATTTAAAAAATATTACTGTGTTTGTGTCATGGAATGTATTTTAGTTTATTATAATTTTTTTTATTAAGGTATTCAGTGAAACATATAGTACAAAAACAATACAATACAATACAATAGTTATTGTTACATAGTTTTAGTTATAAAAATGAAAAAAACAAAAAAAAAACTCAATAACACACAAAAAACTAAATACACTGTACAAGTACAACAAACATACGGAACAAAACAAGACAACCCTTTACCTCCCTCCCCACCCTAGGGACTTAAAATCATGCCACACTCATGGAGCGGTCAACACTGCATTATCAAGATATATGAGAAGAGGAGACCAAATCTTATCAAAATTGTCAAATTTATTTGCCACCTGGAATCAAATTATATATACTGTTATATGCATTTGTTATGATAGATAACTAGTAGTTTAACTCACCTATGCCATGTTTGGTCTTTTTGAATTCGTATTTTGATGATCTAAAAGATGGTGTATATTATATGTTGATACCTATGCAACATATTAGTGTTTTAAGAAACCTTAGTAGTTTTTGCATCAACACCCAATCAAATTACATATGCAAAATACCATGCTCACAGACAAAGAGTCGTAAACTTTCCCTCCAAAAGTGAAAGTCACCATTGGCTTTTTGATCTCCTGGATGTCTGGCCCCAGAGACCTTAAAGGCATCAAGCGAGTGATCGTCTCTTCTTCCCCCACTCTTCTTCTGCAAGATCTTCCGATCGCTGCCCGTGTGGAAGGACACACGGGGAGCCTGAGCCAGCACAGGGCGTGCCCGGCGGGCCCGACAGGCTCCAACATATAGAGCTGTGGCTCTCGACCACAAAGAGCCAGACATTTTTACTCAACCCTGGAATTCATCTTCATGAAATGTCCTCGAACATTCATCTTCATGAAATGTCTTTTAGAACCTAAGAGGATGAGGAGGATGAGCTAGAACGCGTCGGGACTTCTCTAAGATGGAACGCCTTCAGCGTGACCACGCTCTGAAACACGTGTGCATACAGTCCAATGGAGAAGCGAGACGTCACGGGCGGGGTGACGTAGAGACCAGAAAGCTTAAAAGCATGTGTGGTGCGTGCAGCCGGCAGCTTCTAAATAGAGAAGCAAGCGCTGCAGGGATGCCAGAAGTATGACTCGAGACGCAGTGTCTCGTTGCCTCGGGGAACCATGGTTACATACGTAACCTGGGACGTTCCCCTTCGGGAACTCGAGCTGCGTCCGAAAACGCTAGGGGAACGATATGCCCACGCCGCCAGACTTTCAAATCCCTGCCTAGTGTGTATCACTGAGCACAGCTAGGACAAGAGAACAGAGGAGCCCAGAGTAGCATAAATGAGACCGAGAATCTCATGAAAGTGAGTGGCATGGAACAACCCACAGCGTTGAAATTTCAGAGAGGTACTCGTGACGAGAAGGCCATACTTCGAGAGGAGTGAGCCTTGGGGGGGGGAGCAACCAAATCATCACACAGCAAAGCTACACCTGGTCAGAGGCCTCAGCGCACCGTGGAGGAAACCTGTAACCAGGGGGTTCCTACCCACTGAGGAGCCACCCAGAAGGGCGTGGCAGGCCGAAATAGCCGCCACGTAGACCTTTAGGATGGAGTGGGCTAACCCTGCAGAGAACCGATCCTGCAGAAACTCCAGCACTGCACCAACCAGGCAGTTAACTGGGTCCTGCTGGCAGTGTCTGCACCATGTAGTTTCCTCGTAGAGGGAGTTCTGGATTAGAAGATGGTCTCAACAACCTCGGTTGAGAGACCAGAAGCTATGAGGTGTGCTCCCTCAGGGGCCACATCCACAACTTCCACAACTCCGGGCGAGGGTGGAGGATGGTGTCCCTCGCCTCGGAGAGGAGATCCCTCCTGACGGGAATCTCCATGGAGTGCCATCGAGAAGGGAAATCAGGTCTGAGAACCATGCTCAGGCCGGCCAGTGCGGGGCTACTAATAGAAGACAGACCCCGTCCTGGCGCACTCTTTCCAGAACTCCCAGAGCAGAGAGATCGGGGGAAAGGCGTACAGATGAAGCCTCGGCCACGTCTGTACCATGGCATCCAGCCCCAGGGGAGCTGGATGAGTCAGAGAGTACCAGAAGGGACATAGCGATGTCTCCCAAGTCACAAAGAGGTCCACCTGAGCCTGGCCAAACACTCTCTAAATAACTGACCCCCATCCTTCTTCGGAACTATGAAGTACCGGCTGTAACACCCAGACTCCCTGAAGTGAGGAAGGACCAACTCAATGGACTCCTTTCTCAAGAGAGTAGCTACTTCCTGTTCCATTACCAGACCCTGCTAGGGACCCACCAAAGTGGGAAATCCCGTTGAAAGGCGGCGAAGCGCCGAACTGAATGCGATAACCTCGCACTACAGTGCGCAGGACCCAAGCAGATACATACAGTCTCTCGAGACTGGCCTCTGGTGCTCTCAGCAAGAGGAGTTTGTCCTGGGACCACACAAGGATCTGGTGCGCTAGCTTGTATAAGGGGTGCAAACACAGACCTCCCTGGTGGTTGATGTAGTAGACCACCACTGTGTTGTCGGTGTGCACCAACATATGGCAGTCTCTTAGGTCCGGGAGAAAGTGTTTCCCTGAAACACGGACAGCATCTCCAGGCAGTAGATATGCCACGTGAGATGGCAACTACTCCACAGACCACGGGCAGGGTGGTCATTTATGATCGCTCCCCAACTGGTGAGAGACGCATCCGTCACTAGCGTTACACGGCGACAAAGAGCTCCCAGCACCGGGCCCTGAGACAGGAACCAAGGCTTCCTCTACATGTCCAAGGCATGTAGGCATCACCGCGTGCCTTGATGTAGTGAAACGGGTTTCCCCTCGGGGAGAACCGCTTGGTCCTGAGCCACCACTGTAGGGGTCTCATGTACAGCAGGCCAAAAGATATCACGTTGGACGCAGCTGCCATCAGACCCAGCAGTTTTGGGAACTGCTTTACAGTGAGTGTCTGGCCTTCTTTCACTCTCACGACTGCAGTAAGGATCAACTCAAACCGAGCAGGGGACAATCGTGCCTGCATCGTGGTTGAACCCCACACCACGCCCAGATAAGTGGTCCTCTGTAATGGAGAAAGCACACTTTCTTGGCATTCAGTCTCAACCTCAACACTTTCATATGAGCGAGAACGACATCTCAATGCCGAACCGCCATATGCTCAGAATGAGCTAACGTCAACAATCGTTGATATAATTCAGTATGTGGATGCCCTGGAGTTTCAGAGGAGCCAGAGCAGAATCCCCACACTTGATGAAAGTGTAGTGTGAGAGTGCACAACTGAACAGAAGAAACTGAATTGGTATGCTTCGCCCCCCAAAGCGATCCTCAGGAACTTCCTGTGTTGAAGGATGGACATGTGGAGGTATGTGTTCTTATACCTGAACACAACCTCTTCTCATCCTTCTTCGGGAACAATGAAGTACCGGCTGTAGAAACCGGACTCCCTGTCATGAGGAGGGACCACCTCGATGACCTCCTTCCTTAAGAGAGTATCTACTTCCTGTTCCATTACCAGACCCTGCTCGGGGCCCACCAGAGTGGGAAAGACCCCTAGGAAAGGTGGTGGCAGAGCGCCGAATTGGGTGCAATAGCCTCGCTCTACAGTACGCAGGACCCAAGCTGATACATTTGGCAGTAGATTCCATGCTGCCAAATAACCTGCTAAGGGAACCAGTCTCTCGAGATTGTTGAGCTGCTAGTTCGGTGTCCTGTAACGGATTACCGGCAGGAGACGGCCGAACTAGTTGCTCTAGAGACCCCTGCAGGGGGGGTGAGCTTCCCAGCTCCGCTACGTTTCCGGGCGGAAGAGACTGAGGTGTAGGCTCGCTGGAGACCGCTGCGCCCTGGAGCACCGGCAGGGTTGGCAGGCTGGTCTCCCGAGGGCACCGTGGAATGCGGTGGACCTCGCTCTTCCCCAGAAAGGCCTGCCCTCAGTAGTCAAAGGTGCCTACATCGTGGTCAATCCCACACCACGCCTAGATAAGTGGTTCTCTGTAATGGAGAAAGCACACTTTTCTTGGCGTTCAGTCGCAACCCCAGTTCTTTCACATGGGCGAGGACAACATCTCGATGCCGAGCCGCCACCACTCAGAATGAGTTAATACCGACAAAATGTCAAAAAGTTTCAATATGCAGATGCCCTGAAGTCACAGCTGAGCCACAGCAGCATCCACACACTTAGTGAAAGTAGGAGGTGAGAGTGCAGTAAATAAATTTAATTCCTCAGAATTAAATGACAATGAGAAAAGAGCTAAAACATAGAAGTACACGTTTCTTTTTCTTTCGTTTGTGACTTATGACTGAACACATTATGAATAGACACAGCTCGCCCCCTCAAGGGCGGACTGTGCATGCTCAGCTCCCGAACAAACCACACATAAATCGTGTGAATCCCCGCCCCTGTTTTTTCTAGAAGGGAGGGCAGGAGAAACGAGCGATCCAATATGCAGTTTGCTCATATGCGGACAGTATCAAACTCCTCGGAGAAAGATAGCCGCAGCAGCGCGAGCTCTTACTCAGAAGGGGGAAGAACCGCAGTGTGGGCTTCCGAGCCCCGAGAGAAAGCATTAGATCTAGGGAGAAAGGCAGAGAGAGGGCGGACCCGTCTCTAACCCATTCGCCAGATCCATGCTGCGATCCCCACGGCCACAGTCACCGCTCTGTCTCGGCAAAAACGGGACCTGAGCCACGGGAAAGCTCACGAGGGCTCCCTCCTCGAAGAGAGCCCTCTGGGAACGAAGTTTGTGCAGCGAGAGTGCGGGCAGTCAGCTCCTTTTATTTATTTTTCTCGAGAGTTGACGCAGCTCTCACTCAGAGGGGGAAGGACCGCAGCACGGGCTTCCGAACCAGAGAGAGAGCGCTAGATCTAGCGAGATCTGGCAGAGAGAGGGCGGACCCGTCTCTAACCCGTCTGTAGATCTATGTGCGATCCCCACAATCACAGCCGCCGCCCTGCCTCGGCAGAAGCGGAAGCTGAGCCGCCGGGAACGCAAACGTGGGCAGTCAGTCCCTCGAGAACTGACTCCTATGCTTCGCTCCCAAACAGACAACAAATAGACCTTGTGTATCCCCACCCGAAATAACGCGGGCAGAGAGGGACACAAAGTCTAAATTGCCGCTGCTTATATACATTTAAACATGTTTTGTAGGACATAGTGACACTCTCAAATAAAAGCTGTGCAAAGTGGCTCAAAAAACAGAGTGACACACACACACAGAGCACTTGCTGAAAGACAGAAGCTGCCGGCTGCACGCACCACACGTGCTTTTAAGCTTTCTGATCTCTACGTCACCCCGCCCGTGACGTCTCGCTTCTCCATTGGACTGTATGCACACGTGTTTCAGAGCACAAATTAAATTATTTGTATATATTCCATTTTTTTTCCTGTTTATTTCTATTTATATGTGTATATAAGGTTTATTTAAATTACTTAAATGTATTGTAATGAGCTTACACTAAAGAGTTTAGCTGCATTTTCTGAATTCGGAATGGCAGTTGAGAGAGAGTTGAGTTACCGTGACGACTGCAGCGCATCCTCAGACAACAAAGAGGACCGTGAAAGCAACAACTAACTCTTGTCTCTCTCATTTCCTACTAAGGTTAGTTAAACTAATTAAATGTCATATCAAACTGTAATTTACAAATTGTAATGAACAAATAATTTGTTTGAACTGATTATTTATTAATTTTAAGATGCTTATGTCATCTAAAAGATTATTCATGTATCCACCTGAGTATTTGATTGAGTATTATTTGCTTGAACTACTTACCTGAGTTGTTTAACTTATCTGAGACACTAGCTCAGTCAGTTTTGTATAAGCATTTCTATACATTGTTATGGTTAAGGTTTCATATCGTTATTTTTTTGACTTGATGTGATTTGATTTAAGTCTCTATGCAGTGTGTATTATTTGTTTTCCAACATGTTTATGAACCATTTTGTGATTCAAAGTGTTTTACTGACTCTGAAGTACAAATGTATATGTGTAATAAAAGACAACAAAGAGGACCGTGAAAGCAACAACTAACTCTTGTCTCTCTCATTTCCTACTAAGTTGATTACTGCTTACAGTCTTCCCAACTGCCTGGGACCTGTAACAATGTGTTAGTCCTTCATTAATAAAACTCTTATGCACAAATTACATGAGTTTTGATTCTGATTCTGCCTTATAAATTAATGTCCCTTTACGATTCCGATTCAAGCTACATGCTCTAATGCAATAGTACTTTAAGAAAGTTATTTTTTGTGGCCAAGAAAATATAGTTTCTTAGAGTTGATATAAAAATTATACTGAATATTCGCTGGGCGAACAGATTAGTTGATGGAAAATTAATTCTGCTACAGTTACTACTGGCAGCTGATATAAATAATTGTAATGAATCATAATTACTTGTAATTATTTATATATATTTCCCTTTTGAGCTAAACCGCTACAGAATGGTGGAGAATGATGGCAATCGTTTGAACATTATTTGCAAGCAGATTCAATACCAAACTTGTGTGTTTGTCATAAATTTTATTAATGTCTTACACATGCAGCTTCTGATACAGTCAGACTATAGCTTGAATATGCCCTACCACGAGCAGTAGAAACTTGTTCAATGCTATAACACATCTTTAAATCTTACGATAAGAAACTGGCCTGATATTAGCAAAGAAATCCTAATTTCTGTTGTTAGTAAATCTCAGCCCGTATAAATGGTACCAAAATAAATTAATCTAAATTTGGACGAAGAAATCCTTACTTTTAGCTTTAAATGTCCAAGCCTTCTCTGACAAAGAAATCTCAGATTAGCAGCCCACATAAATCAATAAATTCATCTAAATTTGGGTGAAGAAATCCCCACTATTAGCTTTAAATGCATGTCTTGTCTGACAAGGAAATTTCAGATTAGTGGCATTAAATAATCTGCATGGCGAAGAATTCCCACTTTGCCTTGATATTAAAACTGGGCGACAAAGAAATCTTGCTACAGTATAGTTATTCTAAAGTGATTTGAGCGATGTTTCTCATTTCTCCGAATTAAAGCCTTCTTGTAACTATTGCATATCATTGTAATCATGAAGATTATGCAGTTGAATATTGAATTAATGGTGAATTCTAGTTTAGCTAACTAGTAATTTGCCATTGCCTGTGAAGTGAATGTGCTGTTTTGATTTGTGAATGAAGTTGCATGCGATAAGTCATAACTGACTGCGCGTAAGTTTCCCATGCATGTTTCACAGCAGCGCAAGTTCTGCTCAGCTTGTTCATTGTTATGCATCAGACATGCATCGGTCTCTTAGCAACGTCTGACCCCGGAAGTTGAGAGCAGCCTCTTCCGGTTCGATCTGATAACAGCACACGCCACAGACCCTTGTGTAAACTGAGTAGAACTGAGTGTAAACAAAGCTAACTCTTTAGCAGCCGTACAGGCATATAAGCTAAGCCCTTTACCTCAACTGTTACCTGTTAGCATCCGACTAACATTTAGATACGTGTAAGTGTAAAGTGTAACGTTCACGAACCTCTGCTCTCTCTCCCCCTTTCTCCTGGTTTCACCTCCTGTTTGTGCTATCACCTCAGTTAGGTTGGCCCCTCCTCACATACTTGGGTTTTAATTGTGTTATTTTCATTTCAACATTGTTCTATCCCTATTTCATTTATTTACCTTTGTTTAGCTTGAATGTACCAATCAGCTAAGGTGATTTTAATTAAGTCACCAATTTAATTAAATCAAGTTATTTACCTTTCCTTAGTTTCCTAACTCTATTAGAATATTTTCATTTTTCTTTCACTTTATTTAGACCATCACTATCTCCCCTTTAGGTATAGTATTATAGCAGTTTTAGCAACTGTTGTCCCCTTAATGAACCGTACAGGTTATTAGTAGACTAATTCCTATCTCTTATACACCCCTCCTTACTCCTTAGCAGTCAGGCCTATTACATGAGGTACAAGTACCATTCACTATGCCATAGGCCCTGAGAAGACTAGAAACACTTCCTATTTGTTTCTGCCTATTTACCTTGAGATGTTTGATGTGTCCCTGCTAGTTTAGCTAACAGTTTCACTAGGTTTATGGCCCTGCTGCAGCATTCTTTTGAACAAGGAGCAACTGCATAGTCATATATCTTATTGTAAGCCCTTCCTTCTCCCTCTGTCTCTTTCTGATTTTATTTCGGTTTTGTTTTATTTGATACCTTCATAGTGACCAAACCTGTGAACCATCAGTGCTTTGAGTAATAATTTGACTACAGGTACAGCCTGGTCATTAGCTGGCCCCTGCTTACAGCCCCAGCAAAGTTACTCAAGCACTCTCTTTGTGCTGACCCGCACAAAATCTTAGCACCCCCACCTCACTATCTGCCCCTAACCAGCTATTCACACCTTACACAGCCTACAGAGTCATTCCCTTTACAAATAGCTTAACACCTCTGTACATACTTGCATTTGCCGTCTGCATTTCTCTCTTGTGTTCCCACAAGTGAACCAGCATGCCTCAGACATCCAGCCCTGCCACCCACCAGGAACACCTGGGGATTCCACAGAGCACTGTGATGGATATCCTTCAGCCTAAAGCAGCCAACGACCTGCAACGGCAGAGAAAGGAACAGCGGGACTGTGACACAAGTAGACACCTCACACCCAGCCTGGACAACCAAGAGCTGACTAGCATCATCTTCTCCTTGGCCCACACCCTCAAGGGCCTTAGACAGGAGGTAAATGAACTGAAACTGCAAGTCACAAAGTTCAAAAGGGAACTGACACCTGCTCAGCAAGAGAAGGAACAGGACAGACGCAAGGAACCTGACAGAACGGCGCAACAGAAGGAAATCACCAGTCTTCAGGAGGCTCTAACAGCTGCCGGACACCAAGAGCAGACCACCAGACAAGATTTGGAAAGAGAACTGTTTCACACAAAGTCACTGTTAAAAACAGCATACATGGAACTTAATGAGAGAGACACTAGAGCTAAGGCCCTAGAGGGCCATCTGCATGCAGCTAGAGCTGAAGTCCAAACCCTGACTCAGCATTTCGGCAACATTAAAGAGGAGCTTGACATGGTTCAGAGAGAACTGAAACAGTCTTACAGACTGCGCATGGACTCAAGTGAAAGACACCCTGCTGCACATCACACAGCCAGCCGTGCAAACCCCCATGCCCCTCTACACAGATACAAAGGGGGGAGCCAAAGCCTTCTGCTTGACACTTCACAAGTCAGTTTCCAGGAAAACTCTGCAGCCACAGAAGGAATATATTTAATTCAGACAAACTCTGAAATGACACATGAAGTGACACTCAAAGAACTCAATCGAATGGCCAGAAACATCCCTGCATTCACACCAGAACTTGCAGGAGACCATGACGTCCACATCTACATGAGAAACATTGAATTTTTCCTTCAGTCTTGGAAATGTGTGAACAACCAAGATAAACTTTATCTGCTCTGAATCACCTCTAGCCCAGAGGTGCGACGCTTCCTGGCTCGACAGCCAGGACACATCCAATCGGACTACCAGCAGCTAAGACAAGCCATCGTTAAGGAATTCTCAGACCCAGAGTCTGAACATGGACTGATCGCTGCCCTGGCCACCAAACAGGGCCGGTATGAAACTCCACATGCTTACTACCACAGACTTCGACAAGCTTGCTTCTGAGCTTGCTTCTGAGCTCGCAATAAACCTGGGATGGAGGAGGACACCAGCTTCAAGAGCTTCTTTCTCCAAAACCTCCATCCTATTGTAAGTCACCATTTAGGCATTTTAGCCTGCTCTCACTCAATGCCTATTCAACAACTGCGTGACCTGACACAGAAGGCCTTTAACAAGCACAAGGCCTCCACCAAAGGTGTTTGTAAGAACCCACTGATTCTGGACTGCACAACCCAGAATTCAAAGCAGGCACCAGAAGGCACCCAGCATTGTCACAATGCCAGGCCCTTCTACAGAAAGACACTAGCCAACAGAGGACATAACCGTCGCCATGGCAACAGACCCAGGTTCCAGACCAACCACTGAGAGGAGCCATGGAAAAGGGCATCCTCAGCCTGCAAATACCATGGTATGTCCAACAGCAGTCAACCACATCCTCCTCCACACCCTTCACACAGGTGCTAAATGGAGGCAGCACAATGACAGCTGGACACACCCACTTTTGAGTTACAGGAGCTGCTGACACTAGCAAAAGAGCTCCTCCAACAAAACTCCACTGAGAAGTACTGGAAAGGACAAACTTTTGATTCCATGTCAAACATAGCATCAGACTTCTCCAGGGGAGGAGCATCCTGCAAAACCAGTCGACACCCCAGGAGCAGCCAGACAATGTTGGATAGAGCAATGGGCCCACATGCCCAACAGCAAAACCTCTACCAACACAACTCAGGCAAGCTTAAGTCAATGCTGCCACCAGAGCAATGCAACACTGCCAACATCAGACCTTTAGTGACGTTGAAGCAGAACAGAGGGCTAACAACCACCTGCTGCCCTCCTGCCATCATCACTAGGTCAGTCTGAAACTCTCTTCACACTACCATCACCATTACGATTCCCTGCGACCCTCGGAATCACCTGCCCTCTCACAAGTGAGAGTTCAACCAGTTGTTCCAAACAAAAGCAAACCTAAAGCAACCATTTGACCCAGGCCAAATCACCTCAGGACGACAGGTGACACTGCCACGACACCTGCTGCACGAGCTCAAGGACCTGCACCTTGCTACTGCCTACACCATCACAGCACACCACCAGACAGCACCCCAACCACTCCTAGTGACACCAACAGCCAGAGAGCCACTGCTCTCTCCCAGCCATGAGTGACAGGTGCGTGTCTGATTGTTCTGCACCTCAGACATTGCTCGCTGTTATCTGTTGGACAGACAGCAATGTTCGAAAGGGGGAAAGATATGTAGCATCTGAAAATTAATCCTGCTACAGTTACTACTGGCAGCTGATATAAATAATTGTAATTAATCATAATTAATTGTATACAATTTATATACATTTCCCTTTTGAGCTAAATTCACACACTTTTCTAAATTTCTAATATTTTCACCTGTTAATCATTTTAATACATTTAAACCAGGCAGAGTTAACCTTACAGTAGCACTCAACACTGATTACTGTCAGACTTTTTTTAAAATCCTTCATCACTTGAGTTAAGATTATAATAAGTAAGGGATAATACACATCTTTATTTTGCGATAACAGCTGACTGGATGTATATTATCCCACTTATTACACAGCTGCTTGCCACAAAAGTAAATAATTAGACACAAAACACTGATCTGAGTTGAAACATTTGAACACAAAGCTTCCATGAAGAAATCAGTTGCTAGCAAGTGGAAAGTTCAAACTGGACAGACATTTTAAGGGATACAGTGCAGTCATACCACTTTTATTACACAACATTTCACCACATAAATAAGTACTAGTACTTAGAAGTACTAGTTTGTTAGTTATCTTAGAATCCATTACAGTGTACAAAACAAAATGACAGCAGCTGCATTTGTATGACACAATATATCGAGTCCATGATACCAGGATAACAGAATTAAGAAATTGTACACATAATACTGAATTGAGTTTTAATATATTTTATTAGCTAACCAAACGCAAAGCTTCCACTAAGAAAAACTATCGATGAGTCTGTTATTAGCTTTTTACAAGTTGTAATTGGGGAATAACATATCTTGGAATGTCATGACTGATCAATCAGAATCAAGCATTCCACAGAGCCGTGTAATAATTTGATTTAAAGCACAGCCACACAAATACAGACTTAACACCTCTTATTTACTTTGAAATTAAACACAGATTTAAATCATAACAAGATAGAGTTTAATAGCTATGATACTGGTTTTGAAATGAAATGTTTGCATAGTTATGACAGGAAACACTGGCATCTAACAATGCCTTGGAAAAAAACAATTAATCTTAAAAAATAAAGTATATGCATAAACTCAAATAGAAAATAAAACAGTTATCAAATAAGCATGTGTCCTATTCTGTGTCCTAAACTCCTAAAACACTGGTGTCTCATTTTAGAGCAGTCAATGCAATTTATGAATGAAATTAAATTAAATCTGTATGTGTGTGTGTGTGTGTGTGTGTGCGCTAGAGGTCTGCTACCCGATCCGAGCCGGATGGGTCCCAAAAAAACTCTTTGGCTTCGGGTCGGGTTCGGGGTAATGTTTAACTATTAGCCTCGGGCTCGGGCCGGGTTCGGGTTCGTAAAAAAAAGGATATATATATATATATATATATATATATATATATAAATAAATAAATATATAAAATATTTTATATTTATTTATCTTTTTTTTTTTGCTTAATATTATTTTTAACTTAATTATTATTAATATGTAACTTCTGCGCATGTGTTCCTAGTCTCGCACCCTTTTCTCTCACAACACCGCAGACAAAATGAGTGCGATAAAGCAAAAAATTAGTGAGGGGAAACTTATTACAATCCCAAACGATGCAGGAAAAAGCTGTGATATGGAGGAATTACGATCTTGTCCTTACAAGCAATAAAGAGCTCACTGGCTACGTGCAGTGCAGGGCTTGCAAAACTGTCTTGGCCTACGACAGTAAGAAGAGAGGTACATCTTCTCTACAGCGACACACTGACCGTGGATGCACTCGTTCAACAACAGCAGCTTGTAGCTACAAACAGACATCGGTTTCAGACTATATATCTCCACCATTCAGTACCTGCTTCTGTAAAATCCAGTCTAACAGAAAAATGACATTTTGTTGTCGTGATATTAGGTCATTTCATACGGTTGCAGGAAGAGGTTTTATCGACCTAGCGCAATACCTAATAAATGGTCTCAGCTGAGAGTATGCTGCCTGATCCCACAACAATCTCTCGGAGATGTAAAGAAGCCACGGCCTCAAAATGTCAGACTGTTGTCAAAGAAATATCTGACATTATGCGGGACATTAATTTTGGGATGACCACTGATATGTGGACTGACGATTACCACGAAAACAGTTTCTTAACAATCACTTGCCACTACATCACTTGTGATTTTTTCCTTCGAAGCAGAGTACTTACTACAGCCATATTTCCCCCTGAAGAAGCGAAAACCGGTGACAACATACGAAGAGAATTACAGATCAGTCACTGATCAGGGATCAAACATAATTGCTGCACTCGCACCGTATCATCGGCTGGACCGTCAGGACCACGTTTATAACACGGTACTCAGACATGCACTTGATTGTGATGAACTACTAGAGATCACACAGACTTTGTTGGCAGCCAAAGCACTCGTGAGATACGTCAAGCAAATGGGTATAATAAACCAGTTAACAAAAACTGTAAGACAAATGTCGGACACCAGGTTTAGCACTGTGTTCCTAATTTTGGATTCAATTAAAGAGGTATACGCTGAGCTTCGTGAAAATTTTGACAACCACGGAGAAAGCAGAAGAATCGACGAAGTATCTCCAGATGTCTTGGAGTTCCTGCTACAATTTCTTTGCCCATTCTACCAGGCTCAGAGGGAACTAGAGGGTGACCAGTACCCCACACTTAACCTGGTTGTTTTGTGGCATAAGCGGCTTAAGCGCCACTGCAGGCCTGTGGCTTCAGACAGTCCACACCAGGCCATTATTCGTGAGCGACATCTCGAATGGCTGAATCGCAAAATCAAAATCGAGACGCTGCATAAACTTGCCATATTTCTATGGCCAAAATTCTGTCAACTTCGCATGCTGTCTCAATCTGACAGAGAGGATATCCACCAAGAAGCCAGGCGTCGGATAGCTAGCTTTACCAGTGGTGGCGAGCCAGCTGTTGAACCGGCAACTAAAAGAAGCAAGACTGTAGTGGCAGAGTTTGAGGAGTGGGTAAATGTGCCCTTGGATGAAACTGCTGATGAAGTTCACCAATACATCAGCCGCAACCACAACATGGAAGAGGAGTGGGATCTCTTGGGTTGGTGGAAAAACAACAGCGGCGTTTTCCCGTTACTGTCAAGACTGGCCTGTTGTATACTCAGCATCCCTGCAAGTAGTAGCAGCAGCAACAGCGAGAGAAACTTCAGTGCTGCTGGACTAACTTTTAATGAGAGGAGGACGGCGCTGAAACCATCAACTGTCAATGCTGTTCTCTTCCTTCACATCGCATACTGAAAAGGATAAATTTGTGTAAATAGTTCTGCAGCACTCGGCGAACTCCTTTTTTTTTTTTTTAATTTAGAAGTTCGAGATTCAAATGGAATTTGTGACTGTTGCACTTGTGCTCACCCAGCAGCATTTCATAATTGGTAAGTATGTGGTTTTTCTCTTTTGCTCTTGTGCTGAGGGGGGCGCTGTGCCTTGATGAAACTGTGTTGCTTTAAACGTATTTGTTTACATCAAATACCAGTCACGTCTTGCAAAACGTTATATGTTGTGAGAGACCTATTTCGGGTTCGGGTCGGGTTTTGGGCTGTACATTTAACGGGTCAGGTTGGGTCGGGCTGCGTCGAACAATCTCGGGTACGGGCCGGGGTCGGTGACCTGCGGTCCGCTCACCACCAGATGTCGCTCTCGCTCTATCATCACACACAGACTGTTGCTCTACACCCCGGACTACATCTCCCATCATCCACCACGCTGATTGCGCCATACACCTGTGGCCAATCAGAAACCCTATAAATGCCCCGGACTTTCACTCGGTAGTTACCGAGTATTGTGGAGTGTTATGTGGAGAACTGTGTCAGTTGCGTTTAGATCTCTCCTAGTGCTAGCACTGTTTCTTAGTTTCCTAAGTTTCCTAGTTTCTGTGTTTCCTAGTTCCTAGTTTCCTAGTTCCCGTGTTCCTGAGTTCTCTTAGTTTTGTATTCTCGCCTGGCTACCTCGTTTTCGTCTGTCTCGCCGCCTGCCTTCTGGACTCTTGGTTGTTGTAAGGATTACCTTTCTGTCTCACGTCATGGACTATGTTCGCCGCTGATCGACCCACGCCTGCCTCACGGACTGCTCTCGTGCCTCACCCCAACATACCTGTTTGTTATTGTTCTGACCCAGCCTGCTTGACCATGTATTTGTCTTGTCCCAATAATAAAAGCTTGCGAATGGATCCCCTTGCCTCTCGTTTCCCTCTCCACATTACAAACACATTTTTTTCTCTAGTTACTCCCCAACACTGGTTGCACATCATAGAAGACAATGTTAACTGAGAGAAATGTTCATGGATCGAAAGAGAATGTTTGTTCGGCACAAACGCAGTTCAT
The DNA here is from genome assembly GCA_012976165.1 of Labeo catla. NCBI lineage: Eukaryota > Metazoa > Chordata > Actinopteri > Cypriniformes > Cyprinidae > Labeo > Labeo catla. Next base: position 110,441 of record VONZ01001549.1, read on the forward strand.
TCATTTAGTGAGAGTAAACGGTTTTTACAGCTCCTTGACGAAACCCATCAAAAGGATTATAAACACCGCAAAATAAGCCTTAAAAGGTATTAGAGGTGCAACAGCACAACAGAAAACATATATATGTTTTCGATGTGCAAATGGCTGTTCATTTATTTGTTAACTCGATGGGAGCAAAATGAAATGGTCTGAACCTGAAGCTGTGTGTGTTGCACTGATCTATATGTAATGACTGGATCGCTCATTGCGTTCTAAACTGCCGTAAGGCAGTGAAGCCACCGGAAGTGTTCGATCCGCCATCTTACTATTCCCTACCGGCAGAGAGCGCCACTGACTTACAGCCAAACCACTGACCTAAGCGTATCAGTCACACAGGACTAGTTTTTATAATATGTGTATATAAATTAAGTTTTACTTAAAATGTTATCTGCGATGTTTATCGTCTTTTCGGGCAGGATAAAAGACGTTTTGAAATCGTTCAGGTGGGTGTGTCAGCTGCGCACAACCCAAAATGTAAGGAAGTAAGGAATTATTACAACACAAGCCTCTGTTACTATATTGCTATATGCTGTATTGAAATTCAAATCTTGGAAAGCTCGAGGTATTTAAATCCATACCATATGTAATTAGCAAGCATTGTTTCTCCAAGTTATGATGCGTATAATTTAATGTTCCTAACTGAGCAACATCAATTTCAAACTCTTAAAGATTGCGCAAATTCTATTATATTAAGTGCCACATTATCTGACTATAACTCTACCTGATTTTGCCCAGTCATGTCAAAATAGTCTAAAACAAAGTCACAGCTGAGCCGCATCTCTATTCAAACACAGCTGTGTTTTGTTTATTAATGAACATGCGTTTTTAAACAAATCTGAGTCATTGATTCAATTACACATTCGATCGCTTGCTTAATTCCCGATGATTCAGTGATAAAAATGAGTGACTTACCGCCATCTACTGACAGTTAGTTTCATTTTTAAAGTTTCTTTTTCATTTCATCTTTTATTTTATTTAAATCATTTGATATTTCTATATTCAGAATGTTATCTTTGACATTTTTGTATTATAAATGTTTATTATTAACACTTATCTCAACATGAATGGTATGTATGCTGAATTAACAAACGTTTAAATCATTACCTGCTTCAAAATTACGTTAACGAAATAATTGTTGAAACATGCAGTTAGCCTGTACGAATAAAAACACTATAACAAAACCGCATAAACAGTGATTAACTGTAAGGCAAATTATGTATACAAAGCATAAATGTTTATTCAGATTTCAGAATGAGCATTTTGTCATTTCTAAACATGGTGAACGTCCGATGTTTATCATGTTCATCTTATATTTGCTCCTGTAATGTAACGTAACTTTTTAATAAGCAAGAGGGAATTCCGGACATTAAACAAATAACCTTTTAATGCTTAGGACATTTGCGTTGTGAGAATGTACAGTGAGACGTCAGATATGAAAACGCTGACTTGTTAGGTGATGTTTTCTCATCACCTTCGGCTGATTCATTCAAGAAATAAATAAATGGCTCTCTTTATAAATGTTCCTTTGAATCATTAGTGCAACATGCAACATGCAACAAGGTAATATGTTCTCTGCAAAATTGAGAAAAAAAACACATAATATTGTCTTTAAATAACACAATATCAACTTATTTACTGAACTGCTGTATAAAATAACATTCAAGCTTGTGATAGATCAGGACAAAATCGGCACTCTTGTTATATTGCTTTTGCTGCCCATGTGATATATATAAATATGAGACTATTTTTTTGGGCATAACTGAATTTATGGAGTTGTTGCCCTGCATCATATTTGTCAACAGTCAACTATATGAAATAGAAGATGATGTACATGTCTGGGGCAGGGCCAGCGCGTTAACAGCATCAAAATATTTAATCATGTTATTTTTTTATAACTAATTAATTCAATTAATGCGTTACTATTTTCATATTCTCTTTCCCCCATGATTAGCTACTAATCCAAATGGCCACATTCTTTTCATAAATATAAAATAGTTATATTTTCATAAATATAAAACCTGAAACATCAGGTAAGTAATCCCGGTCTACTATGCATTAAAAAAAAACAAAAAAAACAACAACAAATAAATAATAAATAAATGGTATATATTGAACTTACTCCCAATCAAATTTCCTCCATGGTTTTTCCAATTCGATATCTAGAGAGAGAGAGAGAGAGACAGTTTAAATAATGATAACAGAGTTTAGCAATTAATTGTTTTATCGCTCCCTATGATTATCTACAGTAGATTTGTGTGTGTGTTCTGTCAGAATGCTAATCATATTATATTGTAAAATGACACTAAATATAAGCAAATTAGCACTGCCTAATTTCACCTGGGCTTGTTAGATCCAGTTTTGATGTTGTTGATTCTGGTTTTGATGCTGCTGATTCCATATCTGATGCTGCTGTTTTGATGCTTTGCCTCCCATTCTTTGTTGCTTTTCTCAGAAGGAAATGTGACTCGCTGTTTCTCTGTCTGCAGCCTAGTCTGGAAGCTTATGTCACAGTTCTCGTTTATGTACTCTTCCTATAACATTTTCACTTTCAGTTTCCACTTTCCAAATATTGGGAACACATTTAAATGCATTTTGAAAGTATTATCACATTTAACGTATTATTAGATTAAAAGACATTTTTTTTAAATAATCTAAAATGAATTGTTTAATGTATGTTTGGCACACAGTTAAATATTTAGTAAGTTCAGGATACAAAGTGTTAAAAACTGATTACGTGAACATCCCTTTCCAGGAAGCGCAAAAGTGAGTTGGAAGTGCTTTGTCATTCCATGAAGGGAGGGGGGGATAACATACAAAGCGCTACAGAATTGCATTAGAATTTAACAGCCCATTTGTAGCTGCTGTGCTTTTAAAAAAGCATGTGAGAAGAGAGACATTATTGAGAGATTTTCCAGAGCTTTTTTTCCCCAATCTGTTTGTTACCCTTAGACTATTTTGACACATGCTGGTCAGTGCAAAGTCTTGTTAGTCAGTGCAACTAGCATACGCTGCATGGTTAGGTATGTTTTAAAGCATGGTAGCTGGTTTGAGCTGGTTATAAGCTGGTTCTGAACTGGTCCTGGACTGGTTCATGTTGTGAATTTTTGATTCAGTGTTTCCTCTTCCTAATGCAACAACCACATCTGTACCCCACAGAAGTGGATAAAGTGGTATTAGTCATATATCTTCTGGTCTGACTCTTGACTAAGCTATATCAATGTGCCTTCACCATGCCAGTCAGAGCTTTTTGCCCTCTGTCCCCTACATCCTGAACACCAGGACAAATTAGCAGTGAAAGCGTTCCCCAGTTTCTAGACGGATGCCAATTTGAAGTGCCCATTATTCTAGCTCATGAATCCAACAACTTAGAACAGTCTGCTCTCATTGACTCTTGTGCTGCTAGCAATTTTATTGGCAACGCTATTGAAATCCTTTACGTTTCAAGCTCTTTTTACGTTCTCTCTGGCCATTGCTCTAGTCCAGTGAGAGATTATGAATGACTCAAGAATGTACCACCTAACATAAAATGACATCCTTGTATCCAAAACGCCATCCATTTGCTACAACCATTTCTGGGGGCACTCACAGACACCACCATATTCATCCACAACTGTGACCTCTGCAGCAGGTCTTTTCTAGCTTTTACCCATTCCCTTATGGCCCTGGCTACACATAGCACTCGATTTGTTCACTGATTTATGCATTTTGCAGAGAAATTCTGTCATTCTGTCAGTAGCTGATTGCTTTTTCAAGGCCTGTCATCTCGTGTCTCTTTGCCCAAGCTGCCCACTGCCTTTGAAACTGCTAAGCTGCAGTGGTGGACAGTAAAAAAAGTAGTTTTACTTCGTTACTCTATTTAAATACGTTTTTCAAGTATCTGTACTTTACTGGAGTAGTTTTATTTTGGGTAACTTCAGTGGTGTAATGTAACGAAGTAATAATACTTTGTTACAGTACTTAAGTATTTTTTTGGAGTATCTGTACTTTACTTGAATTTTTATATTTCAGCCAATTTTTATTTCTACTCCACTATTTTTGCTAATTAAAATCTATACTCCGGTACATTTCCCAGAAGCATAATCGTTACTTACTACAAAATAGTCAGAAGTCAGAAGAACACGGATTGGAGGAAAGCAGATTTGACGAATCAGTGGTCTGGCGCTTGCAAGTTAGTCTCCTAAAAAACACCTTTGCTCATGTGCAAACAAGTGTGCGCACAACCGCGGATGATTCATTTTCCACTCAAGTCGAGTCTGGGGTGTGTGATATACAGTATATATTCTGCAATAATATGGTAAGTGTTGTTGTAATGGTGTTCCACACATTCTAAATTGTAGACAGCATAAATGCCTCCGTATGCTTTTATATTTATGTTATTTAATATCGTTAACTTAATCTATATTACACAAAGAGTACAGTTTTTCTGTAGCTATCAGCATAACAACATTTAATAATCATTTTATACAAGTTCAGTAAAGCAATAAGTGACTTACATTTTAGACATGACAAATCAGCTTTTTGAACGAATCAGTTGATAAAAATAATTCAGTGATTCACTAACTATCAAATGCTTTGTTCCTGAATGAATCAGCCATTTGAATGAATCGGTTAAATCTCAGTGACTCAGTGAGTCACTTGCTGCCACCTACTGACAGTTTTAATGTCACATTATAACTATTTTTTTTATGTCTTAAATTATTTCAAATATTAGTATTCTACGTTTTATGTTATAAACTAAAATTAGGTCTATTTATGCATCTGTAACTGCAGTTTGAATGCATCCATGTCCCCTTCGAGATAAATTAAACTCTGTAAATACATCTAAATGCTATTTCAGATGCAGATTCCAGAAATGTTTTCTTATGTTGGAATGAAAGACACTAAGTACCGGGTGAAGAGCTTCTCATTTTTACCCAAAAATACAAAATGGAAGAAAGAGTTAAAACTAAACACAATCTTGCTACTCAAGCTGTGTATGAACATGTAGTTTTACTTTCGATACTTAAGTATGTTTAAGATTAAAAAACATATTTTTTGTACTTAAGTACAGTAAATATCACATACTTTAAGACTTTTACTCTAGCAATATTCTAAACAGTGACTTCAACGTCTACCAAAGTGATTTACTGGTAAGATATATGTACTTTTACTTAAGTATGGCTTTCATTATGACCGAAGCCCTGCCTCTAGTCTGAAAAAAAAAAGCTTTTCTTAATGCTATTTGAGCAAATGAATCAACATTTATGGTGCAGCTGTTTTCAGATTTCACTGGTGATTTCAAATATGATAGTTTAATCGTAAGCTTCAAAGATGTGAATGTTTATTCATAACCATACTGAAAATAAGTAAATATTGTTAGCTGATGCTAACTTTCTAGCTAAGCTTGCTGGTGCTAAGTTGAGGTAATTTTTAAAAAGGTAATTATAAAGTCCAAATATTTTTATTCAACCACCTAGATAGATTACATCTGATGGAAAAAGAAATGATGTGACGTTTAGAACATGGTAACAGTAAGTTGTGGGAAGTGGGAAGTGATGCCCTCTGGGATAATTTGGCCACAGACAAGGTTTGAGAAGAAAAACATCATTATGAAAATATAATTATATTTTCCTCAAAATGTTCCTCCTAATTTCAGGCCTTATTCTCATATCATATATAACTGTGACATTCTGCAAAACAACAAGCTTTAAAACTTTTTTCTTAGGTACATTGCAGTGTAAGCCTCACAGTGAACATTACTACATCACTCTCGTCAACGTAGTCCATATCAACAACAAAATATATCTTGACTCCATATAGTGGTTATTTTTGGAAAATCCCAGGTATTTTGAGCAGTAGGATTATAATATATAATATAATATAATATTCACTTCACTGTGTATTTTAGATGTTTGCACTTCTTGAGGAAATTTTGTTGGATTGAAGATGTCAGTTCATCTCCTATGTGTGGTCAGTTTTCTTCAAAAAGCAAACAAAAGCACGCAAATCAATCTCAAAAGGGTGCTTGACTGAAAAACAAGTACAACAATTCAAATGTAAAGTCGGCAACACCAAGGCTCCAAAAGCTTTCTAAATAAAAATTGTTGATACTTTTGGAGCTTTGGTGTTGGCGACTTTACATTTGAATTGCCAGTTTTCTTTAAGCAATTAAATGATGTTGTCAGGCTCATTGCCATCCTCAGTTCAACATGCAGAGGGGACACCTTAATCAGGAACTAGAATGATTAATCCAGTCTCACTCGTAACTTAACAATGACTGCAGTTTTATAAGCTGAGGATGCACAAAATTCATTGTTCAAGGCAACAAAGGGACTCGCCTCTTCCAGTGTGTGCTGGGATATGAGCGAACCTTGTAACACTGATCAGGTGATCCGTCTGATGTTCTAGATGCGGTGGAGTGGAATCGAGTGTATATGCTGTATCCCTACTGAGAGCAGTACACTGTAGGAAGATCCAGGCTGATTGTCACCAGAGTATGTCTCAGGCCAGTGGCTCTTCACCTGAGGTCTCTCTGTCTTCATCTTCCACGGGTTTTGTATTCGTACTTTTCATTTATTCCTGCTGAAACCTGCTGGTGGCCTGAGAGGTTGATGGAATGATTCTAGTGTCCAGAGACTGCCCACCTGATGAGGAGACTCATTACACTACCCCAGCACACCACCTTTCCTGAATTTTAGTCATACCTGTTTGCCTGTCTTTTCACATCGCTTGGATTTATTTTGGACTGTTTCTCTGTGCATGATCCCGCACGTACAATTGACTGCATTTCATTTGATAATCACAAAACAAAATCCCCCTTATAAAAATAGGTATACTTTCAGTCTTTTTATGTACTTCTCAGAAATGTGCTTTATGTGCTTCTCAGAAATATACTTAAAATGACATTTAAGTATACTTAACTTATACTTAAAAAAAGTCTAAATATATTTAAGTTATACTTGTTGTCCAAGACTCCATGTTTTCATTGTTATGTGGAAGGGGGTGCTATTGCACAGCTTCTATACAGAATTTCTAAAACACAAGCGGAGAAGAAACTGAAACAACAGATGCTTCCACATGTAATCTAACACGATCATCAGACATAAAACAGCATCAAAACTGAGTAACGTTGTGAAATAAAATGTCGACCAATGAAGAGGTAATAATGACTGGGGAGTCATTTGACTCTATATACATTGTAATTATCATTCTGAATCCAATTCATAGTCTTTTTTTTAGCTTTTTGTTCAAAATGTTATTTCTTTTCTTTTCTTTTATTTATCAAACACCCATATTCAAGTGTTTACAAGAAAGAATGCATGAAGCTAGAATAACATGTTTTTGTTTACAAACAGATATCCTGTTCTTTCTTTTGATGTTCCCCTTCAGGAACTCGAGCTGCGTCGAAAACGCTATGGGAACGCCTCCAGCGTGACCACGCTCTGAAACACGTGTGCATACAGTCCAATGGAGAAGCGAGACGTCACAGGCGGGGTGACGTTGAGACCAGGAAGCTTAAAAGCACGTGCGGTGCATGCAGCAGGCAGCTTCTGTCTTTCAGCAAGCGCTCTGTGTGTGTGTGTCACTCTGTTTTTTGTGCTAGTTTGCACAGCTTTTATTTGAGAGTGTCACTATGTCCTACAAAGCATTCTTACGAATATAAGCAGCAGCATTTTAGACTGCGTGTTCCTCTCTGCCTGCGCTATTTCGGGTGGCGATACACACAGCCTATTTGTTGTCTGTTTGGGAGCGAAGCATGGGAGTCAGTTCTCGAGGGAGCTGACTGCCCGCGTTTGTGTTCCCCGCGGCTCAGCTTTCGCTTCTGCCGAGGCAGGGCGGCGGCTGTGGGGATTGCATATAGATCTATGGACAGGTTAGAGACGGGTCCGCCCTATCTCTGCCTTTCTCCCTAGATCTAGCGCTCTCATTCTGGGTTCGGAAGCCCGCGCTGCAGTTCTTCCCCCTTTGAATGAGAGCTAGCGGCGAAGCGGGCTGCGTCAGCTCCCGAGGGGGCTGACTGCCCGCACTCTCGCTTCGCTCCCGGAGGACTCTCTTCGAGGAGGGAGCCCTTGTGAACTTCCCCGCGGCTCAGGTCCCACTTCTGCCGAGGCAGGGCGGCGGCTGTGATCGTGGGGATCGCATATAGATCTACGGACGTGTTAGAGACGGGTCCACCCTATCTCTGCCTTTCTCCCTAGATCTAGCGCTCTCTTTCTGGGTTCGGAAGCCCGCGCTGCGGTCCTTTTCCCTTTGAATGAGAGCTCGCGGTGAAGCGGGCTGCGTCAGCTCTCGCTGCGTACGCTCGCTCTCGGAGGGCTCTCTTCGAGGACGGAGTCTTTGTGAGCTTCCCCGCGGCTCGGGTCCCGCTTTTGCCGAGGCAGAGCGGTGACTGCGGCCGTGGGGATCGCACATAGATCTACGGACGGGTTAGAGACGGGTCCGCCCTATCTCTGCCTTTCCCTCTAGATCTAGCGCTCTCTTTCTAGGTTCGGAAGCCCCTTTGAATGAGAGCTCGCGGCGAAGCGGGCTGCGTCAGCTCTCGAGGGAGTTGACAGCCCGCACTTTCACTGCGCACGCTCGCTCTCGGAGGACTCTCTTCGAGGAGGGGGCCTTCGTGAGCTTCCCCGCGGCACGGGTCCCGCTTTTGCCGAGGCAGAGCGGCGACTACGGCCGTGGGGATCGCAGCATAGATCTGTGAATGGGTTAGAGACGGTTCCGCCCTTTCTCCTTAGATCTAGCGCTCTCTCTCGGGGCTCGGAAGCCCGCGCTGCGGTTCTTCCCCCTCTGAGTGAGAGCTCGCGCTGCTGCGGCTGTCTTTCTCCGAGGAGATTGATGCTGTCCGCATATGAGCTGACTGCATATTAGATCGCTCGTTTCTTCCTGCTCTCGCTTTTAAGAATAAATAAATAAATAACAAGATCGGGGATTCAAGCGATTTATGTGTGGTTTGTTCGGGAGCTGAGCATGTACAGTCCGCCCTTGAGGGGGCGGTCTGTGTTCATTCATAAATGAATAAAATTTATTAACTGCACTCTCACTCTGTACTTTCGCTAAGTGTGTGGATGCTGCCAAAAATAAATAAATAAAATAATGGAAAAAGAGGCATCTGCATTCTGAATCTTATTGACATTTTGTTAGTATTAGCTCATTCTGAGCATGGGCGGTGCGGCATCGAGATGTCGTCCTCGCCCATATGATAGAACTGGGGTTGTGACTGAACGCAGAGAAAAGTGTGCTTTCTCCATTACAGAGAACCACTTATCTAGGCGTGGTGTGGGATCGACCACGATGCAGGCATGTCTGTTTCCTGCTCGGATCGAGTCATCCTCGCGGCAATCAAGAGAGTGAAAGTAGGCACTCACTGTGAAGCAGTTTCATAACTGCTGGGTCTGATGGCAGCTGTGTCCAACGTGATACCTTTTGGCCTGCTGTTCATGAGACCCCTGCAGTGATGTCTCAAGACCAAGGGGGTTCTCCCTGAGGGAAAACCTGCTTTGCATGATCAAGGTCACGCGGCAATGCCTACATGCCTTGGACATGTGGAGGAGACCTTGGTTCTTGTCTCAGGGCCCGGTGCTGGGAGCTCCTTGTCGCCGCGTATGCTAGCAACGGATGCGTCCCTCACCGGTTGGGGAGTGGTCATGAGTGGCCACCCCGCCCGCGGTCTGTGGAGCGGTCACCATCCAGTTTGGCACTTCAGCTGCCTGGAGATACTGGCCGTGTTTCAGGTACTGAAACACTTTCACCCAGACCTATGAGACTATGGTCCTGACTGCTATGGTCCAGGACCTCTGAGGGCAGGCCCTACTGGGGAAGGGCGTGGTCCACTGCATTCTTCGGTGCCCGTCTCTCCTCTGTGCCCTCGGGAGATTAGCCTGCCAACCCTGCCGGTGCTCCAGGGCGCAGCGGTCTCCAGCGAGCCCACACCTCAGTCTTCCGCCCGGAAACGTAACGGAGCTGGGGAGCTCGCCACCCCTGCGGGGGTCTCTACAGCAGCTAGTTTGGCCGTCTCCTGCCGGTCATCCGTTACAGGACACCGAAATAGCAGCTCAAACAATACTAGAGGCCAGTCTCGAGAGACTGGTTCCCTTAGTAGATTATTTGGTAGCGTGGAAACTACTGCCAAATGTATCTGCTTGGGTCCTGCGCACTGTAGAGCAAGGCTATCGCATTCAATTTGGCGCTCCGCCGCCACCTTTCAACGGGGTCTTCCCACTCTGGTGGGCCCTGAGCAGGGTCTGGTAATGGAACAGGAAGTAGACACTCTCTTAAGGAAGGCCATCAAGGTGGTCCCTCCTCACGTCAGGGAGTCCGGGTTCTACAGCCGGTACTTCATTGTTCCAAAGAAGGAGGGGGAGGTTGCGTTCAGATCTGAAGAACGCATAACTCCACATATCCATCCTTCAACACAGGAAGTTCCTGAGGTTCGCTTTGGGGGCGAAGCGTACCAGTGTCGGGTTCTTCCGTCCAGCCTTGCACTCTCACCCCGCACTTTCACCAAGTTTGTGGATGCTGCTCTGGCTCCTCTGGATTCCAGGGCATCCGCATACTGATCTATATCAACGATTGTTGTCAGAGCTTTGGGGGTTCGACATCGAGATGTCGTTCTCGCTCATATGAAAGTGTTGGGGTTGAGACTGAACGCCACGAAAAGTGTGCTTTCTCCATTACAGAGAACCACTTATCTGGGCGTGGTGTGGGACCACGTTTGACCAGATCACCTGCTCGGATTGAGTCAATCCTCACTGCAGTCATGAGAGTGAGAAAAGGCCGGACACTCACTGTAAAGCAGTTTCAACAACTGCTGGGTCTGATGGCAGCTGTGTCCAACGTGATACCTTTTGGCCTGCTGTACGTGAGACCCGTACAGTGGTGGCTCAGGACCAAGTGGTTCTCCCCGAGGGGAAACCCGTTTCACACATCAAGGTCACGCGGTGATACCTACGTGCCTTGAACATGTGGAGGAAGTCTTGGTTCCTGTCTCAGGGCCCGGTGCTGGGAGCTCCTTGTTGCCGTGTAATGCTAGCGACGGATGTGTCCCTCACTGGTTGGGGAGCGGTCATGGCCGTCCCTGCCCATGGTCTGTGGAGTGACCGCCGTCTCACTTGGCATATCACTGCCTTGAGATGCTGGCCATGTTTCAGGCTCTGAAACACTTCCTCCCAGACCTAAGAGACCACCATGTGCTGGTACGCACCGACAACACAGCGGTGGTCTACTACCAGGGAGGTCTGCGTCGCGCCCCTTGTACAAGCTGGTGCACCAGATCCTTGTGTGGTCCCAGGACAAACTCCTCTCGCTGAAAGTAGTTCATATTCCTGGGCATCTCAACTTGGAAGCAAACATCCTGCCGAGGCAGGGCCCGAGGCCCGGGGAATGGATGCTTCACCCAGAGGTGGTGAAGCAGATTTGGAGAGCGTTTTGCCAGGCTCAGGTGGATCTCTTTGTGAGAGTTAGACATCGCAATGTCCCCTCTGGTGCTCTCTGACTCATCCAGCTCCACTGGGGCTGGATGCCATGGTGCAGACGTGGTTGAGGCTTCGTCCGTACGCCTTTCCCTGATTGCTCTGCTCCCAGGAGTTCTGGAGAAAGTGCGCCATTTTTTCCCTCGCCAGAGTTTTGGAAGTTGTGGATGTGCCCCTGAGGGGGCACACCTCATAGCTTCCGGTCTCTCAACTGAGGTTGTTGAGACCATCCTCCAATCTAGAGCTCCCTCCTCGAGGAAACTGAACGCCCTGAAGTGGAAACCTTTCACTTCATGGTGTGGAGACCGCCAGCAGGACTCAGTTAACTGCCCATTTGGTACAGTGCTGGGGTTTCTGCAGGATCGGTTCTCCACAGGGTTAGCCCACTCCACCCTGAAGGTCTACATGGCCTACCACACCCCTCTGGGTGGCTCCTCAGTGGGTAGGAACCCCCTTGTTACACGTTTCCTCCGTGGTGCGCTGAGTCCTAGGCCTCTGGCCAGGTGTATCTTTGCTAAGTGTGGTCGGGATGCTATGCTCCTCCCTTCTTGGGGGTCAAGGCTCTCTTCTCTTAAGTTGGCTTCAGAATGCTGTGGAATGTCCACCCCTTTGACTTTAAGGTTCTTTCCTGGACTTGTGCCACTCCTGGCTCTTTTTCTCTCGCCCTAGCTGTGCTCTTCCACACTAGGCAGGGATTTGAAGTCTGGTGGCGTGGGCATCTCATTCCCATACCGTTTTCGACGCAGCTCGAGTTCCTGAAGGGGAACGTCTCAGGTTACGTATGTAACCATGGTTCCCCGAGGGAACGAGACGCTGCGTCTCGGGCCATACTTCCGGCATCCCGGCAGCGCTTGCTTCTCTATTCAGAAGCTGCCGGCTGCATGCACCGCACGTGCTTTTAAGCTTCCTGGTCTCTACGTCACCCCGCCTGTGATGTCTCGCTTCTCCATTGGACTGTATGCACACGTGTTTCAGAGCGTGGTCACGCTGGAGGCGTTCCCATAGCGTTTTCAACGCAGCGTCTCGTTCCCTCGGGGAACCATGGTTACATATGTAACCTGAGACATTTTGTATGTTCGGATATTCATATAACAAAATATATACAAATTAATACCTAAATAGGAACATAGTACTATACTTGAAGTATGATGTAAAGTTCACTTAAAGAAAACTTACAAGTATAATTGCAGTATAAAACTACTAAACTACTAGTTTACTGAGACTATATTTTAAAGTGTACTAAAAATGCTAAAAGTATTTAATTAATACACTTACGGCATATGGCAGCTGCAGCCATGGTCACACCGCTCGGCTTGCTACATGAGACCGCTTCAGCGCTGGCTATATGACCGAATCCCGAGATGGGCATGGCACCGCGGCACGTTCCGGGTCGGCGTTAACATGGAATGTTGCCACCTTTTCAGTCCCTGGTCAGACCCTGTATTCCTACGGGCAGGTGTGCCCCCAGGCCAGGGGTTGAGGCATGTAGTGGTCGACACAGATGCCTCCATGATGGGCTGGGGTGCTGTATGCAACGGGCAGGTAGCTTCAGGCTCCTGGACAGGACCTCGACTGCACTGGCATGTCAGTTGCCTCGAGTTGCTAGCAGTGTTTCTCACTCTACACTGGTTTCTTCTGTGCTGCGGGACAAACACGTACTAGACCACACAGACAACACACCGACCATAGTGTACATTAACCACCAGGGTGGTCTACGCTCCTGTCGCCTGTCGCATGTCGCAACTCGCCCGCCATCTCCTCTGGAGTCAGACGCAGCTTGTCGCTGCGCGCTGTTCACATTCCAGGAGAGGTCACAACAGCTCATCCTTCCTGGAGAATGGCAACTCCTTTTCCTAGGTGGTCCAGCCCAGAATTCTCCCACTGCCAGCTCTTTTACTCTCTGACCGAGGGTCCCCTAAACAGTAAAGACTATAAATGAAATAAAATGTATACAAACCTTTATTTTGTTTACTACATAAAGTATACTTAAAAATATAGTTGAACTTTACTCAAGTATACCTAATAAAATAAACTTGAAGTATACTTTTTTTGGTAAGAGCAGTGCTGCAATGTACACTGAGGACAACCAAGTACAGTCAGAATCTTTTCAGAATCTAATGTATGTAGTTATTCCAAGATTGTAAGGAATTATCCAAAGAGAGCTGGATTAGGAATAAATCAAAATTGGAACCACCCCATGGGTTACAGACTAAGGTATGTTTGCCTCGGGGTCACTGCCAGACAGAGATGCTCACAAGTCTCTGAGCTAGAGTCCAAGTCAAGTCTCAAGTCTCTGAGCTAGAGTCCAAGTCAAGTCTCAAGTCTTTGAGCTAGCGTCCAAGTCAAGTCTCAAGTCTCTGAGCTAGAGTCCAAGTCAAGTCTCAAGTCTCTTTATTATATTAAGTCTCTGGTTATAATAAGTGTTGCATCACGTACAGCGACCCATCCAACACTGCATAGCTATATATAAGGAATTCAAAGCATGTAATATGTTATAATGACTCCTTTATCTATTAGCATACAGTATCAGCTTTGATTTTGGTATATAATCAGTGTAAACGGGCTATTGCAACATGACAAAAACACCAAGAATGCTTTACTTTTAAGTTAATGTTAAATGATATAAATAACTGCCAGCAGGTGGCGGCAAGAGACTGATTTAATTACTGAATCATATCATTCATTTGATTCGTTCGAACTGCTGCTTCATTTAGGAATAAAGAGTGACTGTCTTTATGAATGGGAAATTGAATCATTTCACTAGATTCGTTTTAAAAACGAGTTCATTCATAAACGAAACACTGCTGTGTTTGAATGGAGATGCGCAGCGGCTCAGTTGTGACTTGTTTCAGACTACTTTTGACGACGAAATAGAACAAAATCAGGCAATAGTGTTATAGTCAGACAATGTAAGTCACTTAATAATAACATCTTGTTCATTTAACTGCTGTATTAAATCAGTATCTCATTTACAAACTCCCTTAAAATTAGTAAAAGCTTAGTTCGCGATATCACAAAGCTCTATTATAATCAACGACGCTGTCTATACTGTCACTAATCAGTCTCTTATTTACACTCTCTCTATGTAACACTCTACACTCTACACACACTCTACACTTTATGAAAGGATTCGTAAAATGTATGTGATACATTACTGAACGTTGCAAAAACACGTAGAAACCTTTAAATCTCCCCTGAGCGCAAACACAAATATGCTGATCGGGTCAGTCGCACATGATGCTCGTTTTTTGTTCGTTGTCCTCTCATGTGTGGCGGCCGTGCCTAAAATAAAAAAAAATAAAAAATGTGTGGCCGCGCCCGCGCGCAGCAGATACACGTCACGTGTTACATGGGCAGGTTATAGGTAACGGAGGGAGGGGAATAACAGCGAGCTCATCAGTTGTTTCCTAAAAATAAACATTGTTCACGAGTCCCACAGCTCGAGTCCGAGTCGAGTCTGAAGTCTTTCAAGGACGAGTCTCAAGTCGAGTCTGAAGTCACTGTGTGTGCGACTTAAGTCGCACTCGAGTCCGAGTCTCAAACTCGAGTCCCCATCACTGCTGCCAGATGAGTCAGTCCATAAGGGAGGGGTATTTTAGTAAAGATTTTGTGTTATGTTTGTACCTTTGAGTCCTTGTTTGTCTTTCTTTTCTTTTCTTTTTTTTTCTTTTTTTTAACATTATGTGTTTAGGTGTCTTGCTACATGGTCTTCCCTAACCCTTTGTTCTTGTCCAAGTAAAATTTATTTATTTATTTATTTTATCTTTTATTTATTTATTTATTTATTGTCCTTGTCCTATATTGTACATGGCTCTGTGGTTCTTGGAATCTATAAAAAAGTAAAAAGTATTATACAAGATTTATTTATGAATTTTTACAACTTGTCAAATACTACAAAGTGGCATTAGGAATGTCCAGTCCTAAACCTTAACCTTCATATTAATTCATAATTTACTAAAATATAAAATACTTACCAAATGTCATCAGAGTTTGTTGTGTTAGCAGTACAGAAGTGTATTGTGGTGTATTATGGTGGTGGCTATCTCAGACAACAACAGGTAAACACAAAGCTGGATTGGAAAGTAGCCCATTTGCAGCTCCCTCCTGCTCAGGACGAATTAAAAGATTATATCTGAAGAAAGAATCTCTCTTGCTCTTTTCTTAGAAATGTTATTAAAAACAGAAACAATGAAGTTCTACTAGAATGGACTGGGGTAGTTTGGTTTAGCTACGGGTGCCTTCCTTTATAAAAGGAAAAAGGAGTCATCTGACACTCTCACAAGTGACATGTGACCAAAGCTCACAATATCAGTGGTACCGGTGCGAGAAAAGTATTTCAATTACGGCGCCAGTGAGAGGCCAAATTATTACTCAAGTGAAGAAAATTAGGCGGCACTGCCATACCCAAGTATGTTTATTTTGTTTTAAGGACTTTTGTCAAATGTTACACTGTAAAATCTAATTAGTTGGGCTTACTTAAAAAAAGCATTGCCTTAAACAACTAAGTAAAGTGAAATAGGAATAGCATGCTGTACTGACAAATGCTTAGTTAGTATAGTTTACTTACACGAGAGTTCTAGTAACTAAAAAAGAACTGTAGGGGTACTTGATCCTTTACTTTAGGTTTACTCTTGACTTAGTATAGCTACTTTAGCTATAGCTGCATTGCGGCATGAATAAATTATGCAATTGCTTTGTTTTACTGTTGTTGTTTTTATTTGCTAATTTTATTTACTGTCTTGTGTCAGTAGTAGCACAACAAAAATCATTGTCACAATTAATAAAAATAAATAAAATTTAAATTTTACCATTGTTGTGATTCGCATGCTGAATGTTGAAGTCTGTCTGTGACTTCATCACATTACCACATATATTAAAGGATTGTCTTAACCCACTACATTTCTCAAGGTGTTTATGAAGAACAATGAAATTGTGAAAGATCATTAATATATATATATATATATATATATATATATATATATATAATACATTCAGAAGATCAGAAATAGAAGGTTACCTTCTAAAAGCAACCTACTTATTACTTTTCTTCCCTTGAAATAAAAAAAAAATAAGATTTCATGTTGCATTGCTGCATCAATAGGAAGAAAATTATAATAAGATGAACAAAGTTCCAAGTGCCCAACCAAAAGGCACATTAATTACTATAATGGTAAACAAACAAACAAAAAAAAAAACACACACAAACAAAATTTTACGAAAGTCAACATCAATTTTTGAAGTCAGCTTATGTGATGTTCTCTCAAATATTTCAGTTGTATTGAAACAACATTCAAGATGACTTTGGGAAATGAGTGAATGTAAGTAGTGAAAAATAACTCCAGATTAAGAATTGCCCCACCTCAAAAATGTTTCTTCTGTTGTTATTTTGCAAATTAGTAACATATTAGTGCACTGCTGCCTCTCACTGGTTTATTAATGTCATTGGTTCCTTTGTGTCAACTTGAATATTTTAAGTAAGCGTCATTCAGAGTAGTAAGTAAATTGTTTTACTTGCCTTGAAAGTAGCTGTAACTTAATAAAATCTAGTAAGTATAGCAACTAAGTAAAGATAACTAATTATATCTAAGTAAGGTAAACAATCGGATTTTACAGTGTATTATTGTGGAGGTGCAAAATGATTGATTATTTTAATTGATGAGTCAAAGTTGAAGGACCTCTGTATAATTAATTAGTTCTAATTAATTCTAATTAATAAGATCTCTTGATGGATGCTGATTCTGGACTTTTATCAATAGTCAATTTTCTTGATTTAAACAGCTTTTAACTAGGGCTGGTAAACAATTAATTGTGAATAATCACATACAAAATAAAAGTTTGAGTTTGCATAATATATGTGTGTGTACTGTGTGTAATTATTATGTATATATAAATACAAACACATTTATGTATATATTTAAGAAATATTTACATAACATATTTTTCTTAAATATATACATTAATTTGTGTGTGTGTGTGTGTGTGTGTGTGTGTGT